>CM051033.1:37197815-37475315 GCA_027627225.1 Congeria kusceri
TTTCATTCACTAGTATCGCGGTCTTGTTGGAGAGTTTCATTCACTAGTATCGCGGTCTTGTTGGAGAGTTTCATTCACTAGTATCGCGGTCTTGTTGGAGAGTTTCATTCACTAGTATCGCGGTCTTGCTGGAGAGTTTCATTCACTAGTATCGCGGTCTTGTTGGAGAGTTTCATTCACTAGTATCGCGGTCTTGTTGGAGAGTTTCATTCACTAGTATCGCGGTCTTGTTGGAGAGTTTCATTCACTAGTATCGCGGTCTTGTTGGAGAGTTTCATTCACTAGTTTCGCGGTCTTGTTGGAGAGTTTCATTCACTAGTTTCGCGGTCTTGTTGGAGAGTTTCATTAACTAGTAACGCGGTCTTGTTGGAGAGTTTCATTCACTAGTATCGCGGTCTTGTTGGAGAGTTTCATTCACTAGTATCGCGGTCTTGTTGGAGAGTTTCATTCACTAGTATCGCGGTCTTGTTGGAGAGTTTCATTCACTAGTATCGCGGTCTTGTTGGAGAGTTTCATTCACTAGTATCGCGGTCTTGTTGGAGAGTTTCATTCACTAGTATCGCGGTCTTGTTGGAGAGTTTCATTCACTAGTATCGCGGTCTTGTTGGAGAGTTTCATTCACTAGTATCGCGGTCTTGTTGGAGAGTTTCATTAACTAGTAACGCGGTCTTGTTGGAGAGTTTCATTAACTAGTAACGCGGTCTTGTTGGAGAGTTTCATTCACTAGTATCGCGGTCTTGTTGGAGAGTTTCATTCACTAGTATCGCGGTCTTGTTGGAGAGTTGTCAGAAATAATTTAATAGCATTTGCCATGCGTTTATTAACATTCAGTGAATCTTATTTTTATTAAGACATTTGTAATAAAATAAGATACGATCATTATAATACAATAGCCTATAAAAATGAAATATGGTTGAATATTTCAATATATCAAACCGATTACTTTCATATACCTGCAGTTGAGCCGTGAGTCTGTGTGGCAACGGGATCGATTGGACAAACACTAACTGCCACAAGCTGCTAAAACACGCCGCGGATGGGACAGTTCTTTCCACCTTCATATACCCTGAGCTTGAATGGCCAGAGCTGTTCACGTGACAGCTGCGGGACAGGTGCTGGGCTGTGGACGCCGCTTTCATAAAGTCTTACAGGTGGATAGCCTGGGCAAAAAAAGGGTTGCTACTCTGGCTACTGGCACGGATGGAGTGAATCATCCAATGTCAGTCTACTACAATAGCCACACTGACGCTGTCATTGTAGGACAATATGGCAGCAACAGCATTTTAGTGCTGAAAGTTGCCTAAATGTTACATTTGATTGTTTTATGCTATTAGATTGAATACACGAACTTTTTTGTGCAATAACATATAACTAACCTGTGTGTCTGTGTTTTAATATTTATTTTTTAAGAATGATATATTTAAATAATTGCACAGCTATTTATATCATTATAAGTCCTTGAATATAAGACGTCTATTTCGCCTTCAAATGGCTGTAAGTGTGCATGTTTTACTATTATTTGCTATTTCTACAACCCAAATTTGTACGTCTGTCAGCTGCAGAAAATTTGCTGGTTGTTTGACATTCATTTCACGTGTAACATTTTAAAGTTTGAGTGTTATTTTAACGGATTAGTAAGAAAATCATTTTCCTGTTATTGTAGTGTATTAATTGCAAAATGGCGTGTATAGGCACGAAATAAGTCTAATTTCTGTATTACTTAATTTAATAAATGGATGAAATACAATTGTTATGGTGCAATTATTTGAATGAATGTGAATGATTTGGTTTGTTAATTGGTGGAAAAAATAAAATACGAATATTTGTGTCACACATGTATATGACGAATGAATTTATGTAAATATATTTATGCAGCGTAATATGGTTATGTTACATATCTTTTTGGCATGTACAATCATCGGTATATGTGAACATAATCATTGGTTTAAATTACAATGTATAACCTCAATTGTTGGATGTTAACCAGAGCAAACGAGCAAACATTTTTCCGTTTGCTGCAATATATGACACTTATAAACTAGTACACATTGTTCCAATACTAAACATTTAACATTCAATATTTTCCCACCACAACAGCGAGCGACAATTTTGGAATCATTATTGCGTCATACTTATGATGTCAGAATATAAAAACTTGTGACGCTTTAGCATATCTCGCGCATTTTTGTATTCATCGTCCAGAAGCATGAAATAAAAAGAAAATGTGAAGATTTCAATGTACGTAAGATCGTGTTTTATTTCATTTGTTATAAAAGAAAAATAATATTTTAACTCGTGGCACCGCCTCTCGTGAAAATATGTTTTATATGACCACTCATGAAATAAAATACGATCTTACACTGAAACCAACAAATATCCTCTAGATCCTATATCTTACACATTACACACGATCAGTTAATGGTACTATGCCTATGAAAAGGGCCTCAAGAGGCAATCTCAATAAAATTCTAAAATGAGCTCTTATCATTGGAATATAATAAAGGTTAAAATAAAATATCTAATGGGCAAATGCTTTACAAATGATAAGAAAATAATTTATAATAATAAAATGAGGTCGTATTTGTTTTGCCCTTTTCTTGTTTAATTTTTACGTCAGAATTGTGAGAATCTTGTAAACATAGTTTACAGAGCTGAATATGGAACGCCGGGACTGTCTTATGTTGTATTCGGTTGTGTCGTTATGTTAGCAGTACAAGTTATTATGTTAAACTTGAATGTTGTCTTGTCTGTATATCGGTTCATCTTGTCTACTCATAATGTGAGTTTGTCTTCCGCAGGTGTTATTATGTTATGTACAAGTGTTGATTTGTCAATGCAATGAGTTATCTTGCATGCAATGTGACTTGTTATGTCAAATTGTTGTGTTGTTGTGTTAAAACGTCGTTTGATCTTGTTAAGATATCAAGTTAACATGTTAGTGCAGCGTGTGATTTTGTTAGTGTAGTGTGTTATTATGCCATGTTTAAAAGTTGTAAATATATGCTGTTGATTTGTCCAGACAGCGTTTCATTTTGTCCAAATACCGTGTTAAGTTGCTAAAGAATGCTGTCATGTCAAGCCAGCATGCTGTTTTGTCAATTAGAAGTTTTATTTTGTTGTTACACAGTGGTATCATGTCTAAAGAAAATTCATTTTGTTCAAACGGTATGTTATTTTGTTCAAATGACATGTTGTTGTTGTTGAGCTAAAAATAGCGTGCACTCACTACAATGGCGGAAAGCACCACACATTGACACAATACCGACACGATTAGACATAAATGCATACGTGAAGGACATTGCAGTCGATAAGTTAATTTGAGTTGTAGACATAATAACAGGTCTTCTTGACATCATAACATATTCTTTTGACAATTTCACCTGATCATAGCACATGATGAAACGCTATTTTAACATAATAAAACGTCTTTTTGACATAATAACATATTCTTCTGACAAGTTCACCTGATCATAGCACATGATGAAACATTATTTTAACATAATGACACGTCTTTTCGACATAATAAAATATTTTTGGACACGTTCACCTGATCATAGCACATGATGAAACACTAGTTTAACATAATGACACGTCTTTTTGACATACTAACATATTCTTTTGACAAGTCCACATGATCATAGAACATAATGAAACAATATGTTAACATAATGACATGTCTTTTTGACATACTAACATATTCTTTTGACAAGTCCACATGATCATAGAACATAATGAAACAATATGTTAACATAATGACACGTCGTTTTGACATAATAAAACATTACATGGACAAGTTCACATCATCATAGCACATGATGAATGAATATTTTAACATAATGACACGTATTTTTGACACAATCAGACAATCCTGAACAAGAAAACACGAATCATGACGACATAAGACGTCGTGGCGTTCCATAGCTGAAGAACGAAGTTAGTTTGAACGCTGTTTACTCTCATGTGTTCTTAATACTCCTAAGTTATGAGTTTTGGTATTCATACCTGTCACTGACACTGGTAATGCCGAAGTCATTAGTAGTTGATTTTTGGTATTCATAACTGTCACTGACACTGGTAATTCCGAAGTCAATAGTAGTTGATTTGTATAGTTTTCTCCACTCATATCTTGCTTGTGATTGGAACTTCTCTTTCACTGAATGCAGCATTTTACATGGTCATGTGGTCACATTGTTTGAAATAGATAAGAATTTTGTCTGGCAATTGATAAATTGACGGTACTTTTATGGTGCAGGAAACATTACAACTGGACCACAGTAGCTAGTAGGAATATCCCATTTCTTTGAAATTAAATATATACAACAAATCCTGGTTCATGGTAATGTTTCTAGAATTCTTTTATTAAAACAATAGTTACACAAGACAATATTATAAAGCATCAAATCAATAAATATACCCATACTATAAAATATATACATGGAGATATTACTGCCAGTGTAACAAGGAAAAATAATTATGTTGTTCGTTGTCTGTAGAAAAAGGGAGTGATTTGTTAAAATGACAACTAAATTATAGATTGAAAACCGTCTGAGACGATTTGATCGTTGCACTGTGACAGATAGACGTGCACAAAATAGAAAACGTTGTTTAATAATATGTACGTGTAGTAAGCCGTATGTTTTATTTCATGCATCAAGTAGTGCAATATGGGCTATACGGACTGGGCAGTAAAGGTGTGGTGTTGTGACTCTTGGTTCTCAGATCATTTTTCTCGACATTCTGTTCTGACCCGTTATCATTAAGTTACTGACGTTCCTGGCTAATGCAGAAAGAGTATATTTTGATGTCTTTTCGCGGGATGTTTTGGAGAACTAGTTACTATGTGATAATTGCGATGGATTGACAAAGTCAAGTTTGGCCCTTTATTTGATAAGTTACAATTATGATGAATGATGTTTATGCAGGCTCTGAAGCCATCAACGTTACATGTCCTGAAAATTGCATGCCATGTTTGCAATTGTTGAAAATCCCACTTCATCATATTTCAACCAAAAAGGCAAAACAAAGTTTTATTAGCTCTAACTTTTAAATGCAAAACTCTGTATTTGGTTTATTTTCAACGTCAATAAAGTCACTCATTTTGCATGAATAAAATTGTGACAGTGCATGCATGCTTACATGCTAGTTGTTGGGACTGGAAGAAAATGAAGTCTCTATCCTGCATAAAGGCATTTAGTGGTGTTTGTTGTCCGCTCTAGCGAATGTTTGGCTTCTGCTCAGACCATATTGATCTTACACAAACAACGATAGTTTGGGTAAGATTGAATGAAAAATGAAGTCTCCATTCTACATGAAGTCCATTTATGCATTTTTCAAAGCAAACGGCAATAACTCTGATGTTTGTTGCACGATATTACCCATTTTTGGCATCTGCTGCGATCTTGTGAACATACATAAACTTTGGAAGTTTGGTTAAAATTGGATGAAAATGAAGGCAATAACTCTAGTGTTCCTTGGGCAATCTGGTTACCATTACCAACCCCAATTGAGATTTTATGGTCAGGCTCAAACTGTGCAAGTCTGGTCAACATTGAATAAAACGTAACTAGTACCAACAAAGGTAACTGGTCCTTTAAATCCCTAAATCTGATGAGCAAATCAGAATCCTAGTTGTTCTTGTGTTATGAATACAATAATAGTAAGAACAGTTATCTATTCGCTATGTTTATATAAAGATATCTTTTCCATGTCATAATGTCAGTGATTATTTAATGGGCATAACCCATCAAAATCATAATAAACTTGCGAACTTGTGTTTAAACAATATTATTGTGTATATGAAGTAAAAAAGACACATATCAAAATCATACTTTTCCTTATGCTATGCTTAATATAACAGCACGAACAGTTATTATTCGCTATGTGTATACTAAGATAGCTTGTTCATGTCATACTGTCAGTGATTATTAAATATACATTACCCTTTAAAATTATAGTTAACTTACGAAAGAGAGTTAACACAATATTATTGTGTATATGATGTCAAAATAATAGAAATACAAGTTCGAAAGAGTGAAGACAAACTCGCATTAATTGTATACAACATATAAACAAGCGTGTCAACGGCGACCCCACTTTTTAAGAATATTTACATTAAGCATATGATAGTTGCAAATTGTTTGCACTATATTTTAATTATATATATGTACAGTCGCCACTTTATACACTCAACATACTATTTTTTACTAATATTTGATTATTTTATTAGTACTAGAATTATGCAATCATTACATAATTTGATTATGATTGTGAAGAGTAGTGCATCTTTAAAGATACACTGATTATATATCTATGTTAATTGTGCCCTACATACGCCATGTCATGTGAACATAGAATGGGTGGATGCGACTTCCGTTTAGCAAAAGAAATATTTTGCACCAACAGGAAACAATTTGAAATAAATTCATAAATAAATACAAAAAACATCAAGTGCAGTTAAAAAGACTTAGGTATACAACATGGCGGGACTGTTTTCATCTTCTGTAAGTAAACGGTCTGATTCAATTATGGAATACTGCTGTACAGCATGCGAACAGCGCGGTACATACAGCTGCAGAGACTTATTGTGAAAACTGTATCACATTGTATTGTGTTAAATGCATAAAACCACACGGAGAATTGTTCACTACACACACTGCTTATGGGAAGGGAGAATTGGAAAAGTGGCCCGTTGCCAAGGCAACCCAGGATCTTTTTGAGAAATGTGAAATACACGCTGATGAGAAATTTAAACTCCTTTGTGAGGACCACAGCCAGCTGTGTCGCAATACATGCATTTTCCTGAGACATCGGTAGGCGTTATCATTTATTATGGTGTTAATTAAAAATGCCCGTTGTCTTTGTATCATTTTTGTGATATGCACTAACAAAGGTTGGGTTGGTATGCAGGAAAGAATTACAACTAAATTAATTTATTTAAACACAACCATACTGTATATTTTTTATAGGTCACTACTGCAAAAAAAACAACATGCCTTTCTCTTTTATTTTTGATTGATGGTCTATTTCAGTCAGTGCTCTAAAGTGTTCCTAAAAACCGATGTAGTCAAAACACAACTACCAGTTGACTTCCACCAGCTGTTATCAAACATAACAATAAAATTAAAACAACTGAAGACGTTACAGGACAGCACAAACATCAGCATTTAATCTCTAAAATATTTTTATGATACGCAATTAATGGAAATAGAAGATGTTCGTCAGAAAGTGAACATGGCTTTAGATGAGCTTGAGAAGTCCACAATTAAGGAACTTCATGAGTTGATGTCAAGTTTGATTGCTACACTCCAGAAAGATGTTGGCGACTGCACAAGGCTTCACGATGAGCTAAAATGCCTCAAGGACGCAATGCAAGACATTGGCGACAAGAGCAAGGAACATGCATTAATTGCCTGCAAGAAATCTATGGAGAAGATTCACCTTGCAGAAACATTCCATCGGGATTTTAATATGAATGTAAAAAGTTCAATAACATTTCAAGCTAATAGTGAAATTGTTCGTTACCTAAGCCAACAATCAGGTCTATGGAAGATAGCTCAGGGAAACCCAGAAAAGCCGATCCCCACTGTAACCTCGAATTCTCAGTACGATATGGTAATTCCAGATGATCCAGATCAGTCATCTACTACTAGTATAACACTAAAACAGGCATATGTGGCATTGGCAGAGATCATATACTTGTTGCAGATTTTAATAACAAACGTGTGAAGCTCCTAAACAGGCATTATTGTGTGGTGGGTCGCTGTAATGTGTATGGGTATCCGCAGGACTTATTTCCGATATCTCCTTGTGAGGCGGCTTTACTGTAAACGAAGACACCATACACGAGATACAGTTTGTCTCAGTGAAAAATGGCCAGTTGAAGAAGGGCAGTAAGTTTCAGCTCCCACATGCGTGTTATGGTCTTGCACACCACCGGGGAGACCTTTATGTCACTTCCGGTACTGCGCTATACAAGTACACACTGACTGGGACACTGGTCAAAACGCTGTATGAGGATACATCAGGTAACTCGACAGGTACTTGTGAATACGTTAACGATTATTATTATTATTATTTATTATTATTATTGTTGTTAAGTAAGAAAATTTTCATTATTAAATAGTTTCACATTTTGTAGCAGAGTCTATAGAATTAAAAAGTATGTGGCATATGCAGTAAATAACATTCAGTAAATCTTATTTTTATAATTACATCTATAAAAAATACGATATGAGATAAAGAATCACAAGAAATTTAAATCTTGTTAAGTTAGTCAACAATAATTGGTACCAAAATAACTATCGTCATATACATGCAGTTCATAGGTGGGATGTGAGTCTGTGTGGTACCAGGATCTATGTAACCAGCTTTTACCAACACAAGCTGCTTACACTGGCCGTGGATGGGACAGTACTCTCAATTTTTACTGAGCGCAGATTCAATGGCCATACGGTGTCACGTGACAGCTGCGGGACAGGTGCTGGTCTGTGGGTGCTGGTCATGTCTCATACTATCATACAGGTGGATAGTCCGGGCGGAAAGAAGGTCGCTACTCTGTCTACAGGCGAGAATGGATTAAATTATTCAATTTCAGTTTACTACAATAGCAGGAAATGTTGTGTCATAGTGGACAATATGGCAGTGACAAAATTTTGGTGCTCAGAAATGCGTAAATATACTTTTTTGAATTTACCAGACGATTGCTATTTTAAATTGGATCATACAGACAAACTGTATTTCATACAAACACATAAAAGTAACCTATCTGCTTAAATATTTATTTGCTTTGATTTATAGCTTAAAATGTATTTAACCACTATTTATATTATAATTACATGTTGTAGTCCATGAAATAAATAAAGAGGTTTATTTCACTGAAAGATGGCTGCTAGTGTGCATGTTATAAGGCATGACACTGTTTGCTAGTTCTGCACCAACCAAGTGTGTAAATTTGCAGACAGGTGTTGGTATGCAGACTTATATATTTTAAGTTTAAGTGTGACACTTCGTTTTCCTCAATTGTTATCTAATAACAGCAATGCGGAGTGCATTAGTACAAAATATTGGTGCGCTAAGTATGTGTGATGGTCATTAAGATTTGGAGAACACACGGACACATCGCTTTTTGTTATTAAGTAATATATAATATGCATGAAAGTTTTTCTACGAATGCATTTATGTAAATATCGTTATGCTGCTTTATATGTTTGTTTTATATGTGTTTTTTACATTTAAATGAACTGCTAATTTATAATTAAATTAATATAACAATCGGTTTACCAATTGCCTTTTCAACGATATTTCTAACATATTAGAAGCATTTTGCTGATTTGATAAAAATGAAACAAATACTGTCATATATGGAAGAGCACAGTACAGGCACACGAGTGAAAACTAAGACTAAATGGCAGAGACTGAAATCAGAATATTTCCCCACAGCAGAAACACTAAACCGTTATAAGGCGATCATGGTGCTGAAATGTGTGAATAGTCTGTTACTTTGTTTGCAGAAAGGACCCTTTTGTTTCGAATAAATAAGCACAATGTATTATCAATTTTTTAAGCCTATGTATGATTGCTGAATTGAAACTATTGTAGCAATGTGCACTGAATGTACAGTGTTAAATATTGCAGCAATATGTGAGGAATGTTTAGTGTTAAATGTGTTTCATTCATATTTGTGGCTATAAAAGAAATAAAATATGAATGAAGAAAAGTTTGATTTGGGATGAATTTATTGGATCTTTTATTGGCGAAATTTTGAGGTCTGGAACGCTCTAGCGTTTTATATAATCATAGTCTAAACACAAGATCTTACAAGACATTAAAGCGCGGCTGATAAGCGCGCTGTCAATTGCCATGTGTTGGTATGGCTCCTACGGTGGGCGTTCGATGTGAGAGGCTATACGATACATCGATTATCAATTTCTTATTATCGATTTAATATTTGATATGTATCCTACCAATGTCGATTCGATACCGACCATATATCCATATAAAACTTTCAGCAGTGATTATAAACGCTTTAAGCTGTGTTGACTTAAGAAATAATTGACGGGTAAGCATTGGTTTTTGCAGTAATAACCAACGGGTTTGAGTTGGGGCGTCATATAGGGATTATTTTGGCAGCGTCGGCGGCGTAGCCTTTAGTTTGTGCAGACAATAACTTAAGACGTTTTTGTGCAATCATTATGAAATTTCAGGGAAGTGTTAGTCGGCATAAAATGTTAACAGCACAATAAATCAGCAAATAGGCTGACCATGCTATTTGAGATAGGTTTTTACACAGGTGACCCTTACTTAATACGAAGCTAGATTGAACGCGATCTGATAAAAATGTGGTTCCCAGAGGGTAAACAGATTTTTATACTACTTAACATGGTTTTTCAACCTAAGTACCCTATATTCGAACTTGGTCCAAATTGAAGTCAGTAAACTGATTATTTGACTAAGATTTCGAAAGCAAATGACCCTTGTTTTAACTGAACATTGGTTTCGTAGCGGACAACACTGAAGATTAAACCCGATCGGATAAACAGATGGGGCTACAAGGGCCGAAACAATCCTTAACAGTCCTCATAGTTCATGTGGTAGGTGAACGACAACACAGTTCATGTGGTAGGTAAACGACAACATAGTTCATGTGGTAGGTGAACGACAACATAGTTCATGTGGTAGGTGAACGACAACATAGTTCATGTGGTAGGTGAATGACAACACGGTTCATGTGGTAGGTGAACGATAACGTAGTTTATATGGTCAGTGAACGACAACATAGTTCATGTGGTAGGTGAACGACAACATAGTTAATGTGGTAGGTGAACGACAATATAGTCCATGTGGTAGGTGAACGACAACAGTTCATGTGGTAGTTGAAAGACAACATAGTTCATGTGGTAGGTGAACGAAAGCAGTTCATGTGGTAGGTGAAAGACAACAAAGTTCATGTGGAAGGTGAACAACAACATAGTTCATGTGGTAGGTGAACGACAATATAGTCCATGTGGTAGGTGAACGACAACATAGTTTATGTGGTAGGTGAACGACAACATAGTCCATGTGGTAGGTGAACGACAACAGTTCATGTGGAAGGTGAAGGACAACATCGTTCATGTGGTAGGTGAATGACAACAAAGTTCATGTGGTACGATAACGACGACATAGTTCATGTGATATGATAACGACAACATAGTTAATGTGGTAGATGAACGAAAACAAAATACAGCATGTTTTAATAAACATTTAGTTTTATTATTAATTAAATATCTGGGCATATACGTATACATATGCGTGTTAATAGTTCCCTGTATTAAAATACATGTATATAATAAAACACATGACATTTATCGATTTGTATGAAAGCATTATGATGACGCATTCCATGAACTAGGACAATTGCAATAAACACTCTTATATAACCAAACAGAAACAATAATATATATTATGTTCCAGTGATTTATTTTACAACACAATTTCCGTAAAATATGTTACACTCATTTTTTAAGATTTAGATAGAAAAGCAATTTATATTGTCTATATTGATGCTACTTCATCATTTAAAAATCCTCATTTTTTCACATTGAAATGTAAGTATTAACAATCTCACTGCTTTACAAATGCAAAACAAACATTTACATTGCATTGAACTAACAACTTTACAAAATGCAAACATTTACATTGCACTGAACTAACATTGAATTTTGAACAACATGTTTATAAACTATATAGAGTTTTTTTCAACAAGAGGGACAAGAGTGCCTGAATTGTCCCACTGGCTTATTAAGTAAGGAGTGTCCGAAACGAAACGACCCTGTTGAGCCAGAAAAAAGGCCCTGCTATCTGGCGGCCATGTTTGTAACAAATCAAAAATACTAAAAATATTTCGGTACAGAAGCACATAAGGAACATTTCTGTGAAATTATTCAGAAAAACAAGCAGTGATTTGTGACAAAATTTTCACAGTTTTCAATTGAGTCATAGAAGGAAAAATGGTCCAGCCCACTGACGGCCATGTTTTTCAACGGACCGGAACCGTTTAAGCAACTTTGGTAGAGAACCATCCAAGGAACATTTCTGTGATATTATTTGAAAATCTACCAAGGGGTTTAGGCGGAAACGTCGTTTAAATATGTTTCTATTTATAGCTCGGGTGGCCACCTTGTGCAGCTGACCTGAACCATTTGAGCAACTTTGGCAAAGGACCACCCAAGGAACATTTCTGTGAAGTTTCATCAGAGTCAGCCTAACAGCTTAAGAGATGTCGTTTTAAGAAAATTTTTACGGACGCACGGTCGCAAGCACGAAGGATAAACCGCCATGGCATATGCTCAGTTGCCTTCGGCCAGTGGAGCTAAGAACAAAATGACTGATCTCTTTAACAATGCTAATGGAATGTCTCTGCAATCAATTTAAATTGATAATGTAATTTACATAAAATACAATTAACACATACAAATAATGTTTGTATAAAGTTTGCGTAAGAACAGAAATGACGACATTAAAAACGTGTTTAAAACACCCGACTTATACATTCGCAAATTTATAGATGACTTGCGTATTCAAATGCCTATGACAAGTGCATAAAGTATAGAAATACAAACACAGTGAAAGTCTAGCTGCAGCAAGAGATAACTCTTATTAGCAGCAAAAGGTCTTTAATTTACGGCAAGTGACCAATTGCAAAAACATCACAGCACAATACAAAAACATTTCACACACACAAATCGGTATATATTCATTGAAAACTATCGTCACATAAAATACTAAATACAATATTTATTAGGGATGGCAACGAATATTCGAATAATGAAAACTATTCGAATAATATTTAGGTATTCGAATACTAGCCTGGTTTATTAATTTAATTTTTAAAGGCATATTTAAGACAGTATTTGTCAATGTCAGTCCCTAAAGATATAGCGTTTTCGTGTCACTTAGCTTTTCTATTTCACTAGATATGTGTCAGAATCTATTTATCACCCTATTGTTATGAAGACAACACTTTGTTGTTATTGCTAGTCCCATAATAACGACCACGGTCCTTTATCAGTTCACAAGTCACTTATATGGGGTGTAGGAGATTAATGCGTTTTCGATGTGCTAATGGGTGTTATTGCGTACATGTGCACATGTGCTCCAAAACAACATGCCACCTTCATAGTTTTGTCGTGGAAACAGACAGCGAAGTTGCCAGCATAGATTTGCCTGTGCTAAATAATTGGTTTGAAGTTTTTCCAATTATATGAAATTGAAAAATCGCAATATAGTTCTAATATGTAGATTAAAATATGTAGATCAAAATCATAGTTAACTTACGAAATAGAGTTTACACAATATTATTGTGTATATGATGTCAAAATAATAGAAATACAAGTTCGATAGAGTGAAGACAAACTCGCATTAAATGTATACAAAATATAAACAACTGTGTCAAAGGCGACCCCACTTTTTCAGATTATTTACATTAAGCATATGATAGTTGCAAATTGTTTGCACTATATTTTAATTATATATGTGTATAGTCGCCACTTTATACACTCAACATACTATTTTTTACCTATATTTGATTATTATTATTAGTAGTAGTAGTATTATACAATCATTTAATAATTTATGATAGTGAAGAGTAGTGCATCTTTAAAGATACACTGACTAAATATCTATGTGAGTTGGGCCTACATACGCCATGTCATGTGAACATAGAATGGGTGCGACTTCCGATTAGCAAAACAAACATTTTTGCACCAACTGGAAACATTTTGAAATAGGTTCATAAGTAAATACAACAAAAAATGAATGAAGTGCAGTTAAAAAGACGCAGGCATACAGCATGGCGGGACTGTTTTCATCTTCTGTCAGTAAAGGGTCTGATTCAATTATGGAATACTGCTGTACAGCATGCGAAGAGCGCGGTACACATACAGCTGCAGAGACTTATTGTGAAAACTGTATCAATTGGTATTGTGTTAAATGCATAAAACCACACGGAGAATTGTTCACTACACACACTGCTTATGGGAAGGGAGAAATGGAAAAGTGGCCCGTTGCCAAGGCAACCCAGGATCTTCATGAGAAATGTGAAATACACGCTGATGTGAAATTTAAACTCCTTTGTGAGGACCACAGCCAGCTGTGTTGCAATACATGCATTTTCCTGAGACATCGGTAGGCGTTATCATTTATTATGGTGTTAATTAAAATGCCCGTTGTCTTTGTATCATTTCTGTGATATGCACTAACAAAGGTTGGGTTGGTATGCAGGAAAAAATTACAACTAAATTTATTTTTTTAAACACAACCATACTGTATAATTTTTATAGGTCACTACTGCAAAAAAATTTATAGGTCACTACTGCAAAAAAACAACATGCCTTTCTCTTTTATTTTTGATTGATGGAATACTTCTGTCAGTGCTCTAAAGTGTTCCTAATAACCGATGTAGTCAAAACACAACTACCAGTTGACTTCCACCAGCTGTTATCAAACATAACAATAAAATTAAAACAACTGAAGACGTTACAGGACAGCACAAATATCAGCATTCAATCTCTAAAATATTTTAATGGAAATAGAAGATGTTCGTCAGAAAGTGAACATGGCTTTAGATGAGCTTGAGAAGTCCACAATTAAGGAACTTCATGAGTTGATGTCAAGTTTGATTGCTACACTCCAGAAAGATGTTGGCGACTGCACAAGGCTTCACGATGAGCTAAAATGCCTCAAGGACGCAATGCAAGACATTGGCGACAAGAGCAAGGAACATGCATTAATTGCCTGCAAGAAATCTATGGAGAAGATTCACCTTGCAGAAACATTCCATCGGGATTTTAATATGAATGTAAAAAGTTCAATAACATTTCAAGCTAATAGTGAAATTGTTCGTTACCTAAGCCAACAATCAGGTCTATGGAAGATAGCTCAGGGAAACCCAGAAAAGCCGATCCCCACTGTAACCTCGAATTCTCAGTAGGATATGATAATTCCAGATGATCCAGATCAGTCATCTACTACTAGTATAACAGGCATATGTGGCCTTAACAGAGATCATATACTTGTTGCAGATTTTAATAACAAACGAGTGAAGCTCCTAAACATGCATTATTGTGTGGTGGGTCGCTGTAATGTGTATGGGTATCCGCAGGACTTATGTCCGATATCTCCTGGTGTGGCGGCTTTACTGTAAACGAAGACACCATACATGAGGTACAGTTTGTCTCAGTGAAAAATGGCCAGTTGAAGAAGGGCAGTAAGTTTCAGCTCCCATATGCGTGTTATGGTCTTGCACACCACCGGGGAGACCTTTATGTCACTTTCGGTACTGCGCTATACAAGTACACACTGACTGGGACACTGGTCAACACGCTGTATGAGGATACATCAGGTAACTCGACAGGTACTTGTGAATATGTTAACGATTATTATTATTATTTATTATTATTGTTGTTACGTAAGATATTTTTCATTATTAAATAGTTTCACATTTTGTAGCAGAGTCTATAGAATTAAAAGTATGTGACATATGCAGAAAATAACATTCAGTAAATCTTATTTTTATAATTACATCTATAAAAAATAGGATATGAGATAAAGAATCACAAGAAATTTAAATCTTGTTAAGTTAGTCAACAATAATTGGTACCAAAATAACTATCGTCATATACATGCAGTTCATAGGTGTGCTGTGAGTCTGTGTGGTACCAGGATCTATGTAACCAGCTTTTACCAACACAAGCTCACACTGGCCGTGGATGGGACAGTACTCTCCATTTTTACTGACCCTCAGATTCAATGGCCATAAGGTGTTCACGTGACAGCTGCGGGACAGGTGCTGGTCTGTGGATACATGTCTCACACTATCATACAGGCGGATAGTCTGGGCGGAAAGAAGGTCGCTACTCTGTCTACAGGCGAGAAGAGATTAAATTATTCAATTTCAGTTTACTACAATAGCAGCAACGGTTGTGTTATAGTGGGACAATATGGCAGTGACAAAATTTTGGTGCTCAGAAATGCGTAAATATACTTTTTTGAATTTACCAGACGATTGCTATTTTAAATTGGATCATACAGACAAACTGTATTTCATACAAACACATAAAACTAACCTATCTGCTTAAATATTTATTTGCTTTGATTTATAGCTTAAAATGTATTTAACCACTATTTATATTATAATTACATGTTGTAGTCCATGAAATAAAGAGGTCTATTTCACTGAAAGATGGCTGCTAGTGTGCACGTTATAAGGCATGACACTGTTTGCTAGTTCTGCACCAACCAAGGGTGTAAATTTGCAGACAGGTGTTGGTATGCAGACTTATATATTTTAAGTTTGAGTGTAACACTTCGTTTTCCTTAATTGTTATCTAATAATCGCAATGCGGAGTGCATTAGTACAAAATATTGGTGCGATAAGTATGTGTGACGGTCAATAAGATTTGGAGAACACACGGACACATCGATTTTTGTTATTAAGTACTATATAATATGCATGAAAGTTGTTTTACGAATACATTTATGTAAATATCGTTATGCTGCTTTATATGTTTATTTTATATGTGTGTTTTACATTTAAATGAACTGCTAATTTATAATTAAATTAATATAACAATCGGTTTACCAATTGCCTTTTCAACGATATTTCTAACATATTAGAAGCATTTTGCTGATTTGATAAAAATGAAACAAATACTGTCATATATGGAAGAGCACAGTACAGGCACACGAGTGAAAACTAAGACTAAATGGCAGAGACTGAAATCAGAATATTTCCCCACAGCAGAAACACTAAACCGTTATAAGGCGATCATGGTGCTGAATTGTGTGAATAGTCTGTAACTTTGTTTGCAGAAAGGACCCTTTTCTTTCGAATACAATAAGCACAATGTATTATCAATGTTTTAAGCCTATGTATGATTGCTGAATTGAAACTATTGTAGCAATGTGCACTGAATGTACAGTGTTAAATATTGCAGCCATGTGTGCGGAATGTTTAGTGTTAAATGTGTTTTATTCATATCAGTGGCTATAAAAGAAATAAAATATGAATGTAGAAAAGTTTGATTTGGGATGAATTTATTGGATGTTTTATTGGCGAAATTTTGAGGTCTGAAACGCTCTAGCGTTTTATATAATCATAGTCTAAACACAAGATCTTACAAGACATTAAAGCGCGGCTGATAAGCGCGCTGTCAATTGCCATGTGTTGGTATGGCTCCTACGGTGGGCGTTCGATGTGAGAGGCTATACGATACATCGATTATCAATTTCTTATTATCGATTTAATATTTGATATGTATCCTACCAATGTCGATTCGATACCGACCATATAGCCATATAAAACTTTCAGCAGTGATTATAAACGCTTTAAGCTGTGTTGACTTAAGAAATAATTGACAGGTAAGCATTGGTTTTTGCCGTAATAACCAACGGGCTTGAGGCGTCATAGGGATTATTTTGGCAGCGTCGGCGGCGTAGCCTTTAGTTTGTGCAGACAATAACTTGAGACGTTTTTGTGCAATCATTACGAAATTTCAGGGAAGTGTTAGTCGGCATAAAATGTTAACGGCACAATAAATCAGCAAATAGGCTGACCATGCTATTTGAAATAGGTTTTTACACAGGTGACCCATACTTAACACGAAGCTCGATTGAACGCGATCTGATAAAAATGTGGTTCCCAGAGGGTAAACAGATTTTTATACTACTTAACCTGGTTTTTCAACCTAAGTGCCGCATATTCGAACTTGGTCCAAATGTTATTGGGGTTATAAACCATGAACAAGTTTCACCCTTTCAAACACAATAAATCTTCTAAAATTGAAGTCAGTAAACTGATTATTTGACTAAGATTTCGAAAGCAAATGACCCTTGTTTTAACTGAACATTGGTTTCGTAGCGGACAACACTAAAGATTAAACCCGATCGGATAAAGATGGGGCTACAAGGGCCGAAACAATCCTTAACAGTCCTCATAGTTCATGTGGTAGGTGAACGACAACATAGTTCATGTGGTAGGTAAACGACATCATAGTTCATGTGGTAGGTGAATGACAAGATAGTTCATGTGGTAGGTGAACGACAACATAGCTAATGTGGTAGGTTAACGACAACACAGTTCATGTGGTAGGTGAACGACAACATAGTTTATGTGGTCAGTGAACGACAACATAGTTGATGTGGTAGGTGATCGACAACATAGTTCATGTGGTAGGTGAACGACAATACAGTCCAAGTGGTAGGTGAACGACAACAGTTCATGTGGTAGTTGTACGACAACATAGTTCATGTGGTAGCTGAATGAAAACAGTTTATGTGGTAGGTGAACAACAACATAGTTCATGTGGTAGGTGAACAACAACATAGTTCATGTGGTAGGTGAACGACAATATAGTCCATGTGGTAGGTGAACGACAACATAGTTTATGTGGTGGGTGAACGACAACATAGTCCATGTGGTAGGTGAACAACAACAGTTCATGTGGAAGGTGAAGGACAACATAGTTCATGTGGTAGGTGAATGACAACAAAGTTCATGTGGTTGGATAACGACAACATAGTTCATGTGATATGATAACGACAACATAGTTAATGTGGTAGATGAACGAAAACAAAATACAACATGTTTTAATAAACATTTAGTTTTATTATTAATTGAATATCTGGGCATATACATATGCGTGTTAATAGTTCCCTGTATTAAAATACATGTATATAATAAAACACACGAAATTTATCGATTTGCATGAAAGCGTAATGATGACGCATTCCATGAACTAGGACAATTGCAATAAACACTCTTATATAACCAAACAGAAACAATAATATATATTATGTTCCAGTGATTTATTTTACAACACAATTTCTGTAAAATATGTTACACTTATTTTTTAAGATTTATATAGAAAAGCAATTTATATTGTCTATATTGATACTACTTCATCATTTAAAAATCCTCATTTTTTCACATTGAAATGTAAGTATTAACAATCTCACTGCTTTACAAATGCAAACATTTACATTGCATTAAACTAACAACTTTACAAAATGCAAACATTTACATTGCACTGAACTAACATTGAATTTTGAACAACATGTTTATAAACAATATAGAGTTTTTTTCAACAAGAGGGACAAGAGTGCCTGAATTGCCCCACTGGCTTATTAAGTAAGGAGTGTCCGAAACGAAACGACCCTGTTGAGCCAGAAAAAAGGTCCTGCTATCTGGCGGCCATGTTTTTAACAAATCAAAAATACTAAAAATATTTCGGTACAGAAGCACATAAGGAACATTTCTGTGAAATTATTCAGAAAAACAAGCAGTGATTTTTGACAAAATTTTCACAGTTTTCAATTGAGTCATAGAAGGAAAAATGGTCCAGCCCACTGACGGCCAGGTTTTTCAACGGACCGGAACCGTTTAAGCAACTTTGGTAGAGAACCATCCAAGGAACATTTCTGTGAAATTATTTGAAAATCTACCAAGGGGTTTAGGCGGAAACGTCATTTAAAAATGTTTCTATTTATAGCTCGGGTGGCCACCTTGTGCAGCTGACCTGAACCATTTGAGCAACTTTGGCAAAGGACCACCCAATGAACATTTCTGTGAAGTTTCATCAGAGTGAGCCTAACAGCTTAAGAGATGTCGTTTGAAGAAATTTTTTACGGACGCACGGTCGCAAGCACGACGGATGAACCAAGGCATAAGCTCACTTGCCGTTGGCCAGTGGAGCTAAGAACAAAATGACTGATCTCTTTAACAATGCTAATGGAATGTCTCTGCAATCAATTTAAATTGATCATGTAATTTACATAAAATACAATTAACACATACAAATAATGTTTGAATAAAGTTTGGGTAAGAACAGAAATGACGACATTAAAAACGTGTTTAAAACACCCGACTTATACATTCGCAAATTTATAGATGACTTGCGTATTCAAATGCCTATGACAAGTGCATAAAGTATAGAAATACAAACACAGTGAAAGTCTAGCTGCAGCAAGAGATAACTCTTATTAGCAGCAAAAGGTCTTTAATTTACGGCAAGTGACCACAATACAAAAACATTTCACACACACAAAACGGTATATATTCATTGAAAACTATCGTCACATCAAATACTAAATACAATATTTATTAGGGATGGCAACGAATATTCGAATAATGAAAACTATTCGAATAATATTTAGGTATTCGAATACTAGCCTGTTTATTAATTTAATTTTTAAAGGCATATTTAATACAGAATTTGTCAATGACAGTCCCTAGAGATATAGCGTTTTCGTGTCACTTAGGTTTTCTAGTACACTAGATATGTGTCAGAATCTATTTATCACTCTATTGTTATGAAGACAACACTTTGTTGTTATTGCTAGTCCCATAATAATGACCACGGTCCTTTATCAGTTCACAAGTCACTTATATGGGGTGTAGGAGATTAAAGCGTCTTCGATGTGCTAATTGGTGTTATTGCGTACATGTGCACATGTGCTCTGAAACAACATGCCACCTTCATAGTTATGTCGTGGAAACAGACAGCGAAGTTGCCAGCATAGATTTGCCTGTGCTAAATAATTGGTTTGAAGTTTTTCCAATTATATGAAATTGAAAAATCGCAATATAGTTCTAATATGTAGATTAAAATATGTAGATCAAAATCATAGTTAACTTACGAAATAGAGTTTACACAATATTATTGTGTATATGATGTCAAAATAATAGAAATACAAGTTCGATAGAGTGAAGACACACTCGCATTAATTGTATACAAAATATAAACAACTGTGTCAAAGGCGACCCCACTTTTTCAGATTATTTACATTAAGCATATGATAGTTGCAAATTGTTTGCACTATATTTTAATTATATATGTGTACAGTCGCCACTTTATACACTCAACATACTATTTTTTACCTATATTTGATTATTATTATTAGCAGTAGTAGTATTATACAATCATTTAATAATTTATGATTGTGAAGAGTAGTGCATATTTAAAGATACACTGATTATATATCTATGTTTGTTGGGCCTACATACGACATGTCATGTGAACATAGAATGGGAGCGACTTCAACAAACATTTTTGCACCAACTGGAAACATTTTGAAATAGGTTCATAAATAAATACAAAAAAAAAATGAAGTGCAGTTAAAAAGCCGCAGGCAAACAGCATGGCGGGACTGTTTTCATCTTCTGTAAGTAAACGGTCTGATTCAATTATGGAATACTGCTGTACAGCATGCGAACAGCGCGGTACTCATACAGCTGCAGAGACTTATTGTGAAAACTGTATCAAATTGTATTGTGTTAAATGCACAAAACCACACGGAGAATTGTTCACTACACACACTGCTTATGGGAAGGGAGAATTGGAAAATTGGCCCGTTGCCAAGGCAACCCAGGATCTTTTTTGAGAAATGTGAAATACAAGCTGATGAGAAATTTAAACTCCTTTGTGAGGACCACAGCCATCTGTGTCGCAATACATGCATTTTCCTGAGACATCGGTAGGCGTTATCATTTATTATGGTGTTAATTAAAAATGCCCGTTGTCTTTGTATCATTTCTGTGATATGCACTAACAAAGGTTGGGTTGGTATGCAGGAACAAATTACAACTAAATTTATTTTTTGAAACACAACCATACTGTATAATTTTTATAGGTCACTACTGCAAAAAAATTAATGGGTCACGACTGCAAAAAAACAACATGCCTTTCTCTTTTATTTTTGATTGATGGTATATTTCAGTCAGTGCTCTAAAGTGTTCCTAATAACCGATGTAGTCAAAACACAACTACCAGTTGACTTCCACCAGCTGTTATCAAACATAACAATAAAATTAAAACAACTGAAGACGTTACAGGACAGCACACACATCAGCATTCAATCTCTAAAATATTTTTATGATACGCAATTAATGGAAATAGAAGATGTTCGTCAGAAAGTGAACATGGCTTTAGATGAGCTTGAGAAGTCCACAATTAAGGAACTTCATGAGTTGATGTCAAGTTTGATTGCTACACTCCAGAAAGATGTTGGCGACTGCACAAGGCTTCACGATGAGCTAAAATGCCTCAAGGACGCAATTCAAGACATTGGCGACAAGAGCAAGGAACATGCATTAATTGCCTGCAAGAAATCTATGGAGAAGATTCACCTTGCAGAAACATTCCATCGGGATTTTAATATGAATGTAAAAAGTTCAATAACATTTCAAGCTAATATTGAAATTGTTCGTTACCTAAGCCAACAATCAGGTCTATGGAAGACAGCTCAGGGAAACCCAGAAAAGCCGATCCCCACTGTAACCTCGAATTCTCAGTACGATATGGTAATTCCAGATGATCCAGATCAGTCATCTACTACTAGTATAACAGGCATATGTGGCCTTAACAGAGATCATATATTTGTTGCAGATTTTTTTAATAACAAACGAGTGAAGCTCCTAAACAGGCATTATTGTGTGGTGGGTCGCTGTAATGTGTATGGGTATCCGCAGGACTTATGTCCGATATCTCCTGGTGAGGCGGCTTTACTGTAAATGAAGACACCATACATGAGGTACAGTTTGTCTCAGTGAAAAATGGCCAGTTGAAGAAGGGCAGTAAGTTTCAGCTCCCATATGCGTGTTATGGTCTTGCACACCACAGGGGAGACCTTTATGTCACTTTCGGTACTGCGCTATACAAGTACACACTGACTGGGACACTGGTCAACACGCTGTTTGAAGATACATCAGGTAACTCGACAGGTACTTGTGAATACGTTAACGATTATTATTATTATTTATTATTATCATTATTGTTGTTAAGTAAGATATTTTTCATTATTAAATAGTTTCACATTTTGTAGCAGAGTCTATAGAATTAAAAGTATGTGACATATGTCGTAAATAACATTCAGTAAATCTTATTTTTATAATTACATCTATAAAAAATAGGATATGAGATCAAGAATCACAAGAAAGTTAAATCTTGTTAAGTTAGTCAACAATAATTGGTACCAAAATAACTATCGTCATATACATGCAGTTCATAGGTGTGCTGTGAGTCTGTGTGGTACCAGGATCTATGTAACCAGCTTTTACCAACACAAGCTCACACTGGCCGTACTCTCCATTTTTACTGACCCTCAGATTCAATGGCCATACGGTGTTCACGTGACAGCTGCGGGACAGGTGCTGGTCTGTGGATACATGTCTCACACTATCATACAGGTGGATAGTCCGGGCGGAAAGAAGGTCGCTACTCTGTCTACAGGCGAGAATGGATTAAATTATTCAATTTCAGTTTACTACAATAGCAGCAACGGTTGTGTCATAGTGGGACAATATGGCAGTGACAAAATTTTGGTGCTCAGAAATGCGTAAATATACTTTTTTAAATTTACCAGTCGATTGCTATTTTAAATTGGAATATACAGACAAACTGTATTTCATACAAACACATAAAACTAACCTATCTGCTTAAATATTTATTTGCTTTGATTTATAGCTTAAAATGTATTTAACCACTATTTATATTATAATTACATGTTGTAGTCTATGAAATAAAGAGGTCTATTTCACTGAAAGATGGCTGCTAGTGTGCATGTTATAAGGCATGACACTGTTTGCTAGTTCTGCACCAACCAAGTGTGTAAATTTGCAGACAGGTGTTGGTATGCAGACTTATATATTTTAAGTTTGAGTGTAACACTTCGTTTTCCTTAACTGTTATCTAATAATCGCAATGCGGAGTGCATTAGTACAAAATATTGGTGCGATAAGTATGTGTGACGGTCATTAAGATTTGGAGAACACACGGACACATCGATTTTTGTTATTAAGTAATATATAATATGCATAAAAGTTTTTTTACGAATGCATTTATGTAAATATCGTTAATCTGCTTTATATTTATTTTATATGTGTGTTTTACATTTAAATGAACTGCTAATTTATAATTAAATTAATATAACAATCAGTTTACCAATTGCCTTTTCAACAATATTTCTAACATATTAGGAGCATTTTGCTGATTTGATAAAATCAAACAAATACTGTCATATATGGAAGAGCACAGTAAAGGCACACGAGTGAAAACTAAGACTAAATGGCAGAGACTGAAATCAGAATATTTCCCCAGAGCAGAAACACTAAACCGTTATACGGCGATCATGGTGCTGAATTGTGTGAATATTCTGTCTGTTACTTTGTTTGCAGGAAGGACCCTTTTCTTTCGAATACAATAAGCACAATGTATTATCAATGTTTTAAGCCTATGTATGATTGCTGAATTGAAACTATTGTAGCAATGTGCACTGAATGTACAGTGTTAAATATTGCAGCCATGTGTGCGGAATGTTTAGTGTTAAATGTGTTTTATTCATATTTGTGGCTATAAAAGAAATAAAATATGAATGAAGAAAAGTTTGATTTGGGATGAATTTATTGGATCTTTTATTGGCGAAATTTTGAGGTCTGAAACGCTCTAGCGTTTTATATAATCATAGTCTAAACACAAGATCTTACAAGACATTAAAGGGCGGCTGATAAGCGCGCTGTCAATTGCCATGTGTTGGTATGGCTCCTACGGTGGGCGTTCCATGTGAGAGACTATAAAATACATCGATTATCAATTTCTTATTATCGATTTTATATTTGATATGTATCCTACCAATGTCGATTCGATACCAAACATATATCCATATAAAACTTTCAGCAGTGATTATGAACGCTTTAAGCTGTGTTGACTGAAGAAATAATTGATGGGTAAGCATTGGTTTTTGCCGTAATAACCAACGGGTTTGAGTTGGGGTGTCATATAGGGATTATTTTGGCAGCGTCGGCGGCGTACCCTTTAGTTTGTGCAGACAATAACTTGAGACGTTTTTGTGCAATCATTATGAAATTTCAGGGAAGTGTTAGTCGGCATAAAATGTTAACAGCACAATAAATCAGCAAATAGGCTGACCATGCTATTTGAAATAGGTTTTTACACAGGTGACCCTTACTAAATACAAAGCTAGATTGAATGTCATCTGATAAAAATGTGGTTCCCAGAGGGTAAACAGATTTTTATACTACTTAACCTGGTTTTTCAACCTAAGTACCCCATATTCGAACTTGGTCCAAATGTTATTGGGGTTATAAACCATCAAGTTTCACCCTTTCAAACACAATAAATCATCTAAATTCAGTAAAGGCAGTAAACTGATTATTTGACTAAGATTTCGAAAGCAAATGACCCTTGTTTTAACTGAACATTGGTTTCGTAGCGGACAACACTAAAGATTAAACCCGATCGGATAAAGATGGGGCTACAAGGGCCGAAACAATACTTAACAGTCCTCATAGTTCATGTGGTAGGTGAACGACAACATAGTTCATGTGGTAGGTAAACGACAACATAGTTCATGTGGTAGGTGACCGACAACATAGTTTATGTGGCAGGTAAACGACAACACAGTTCATGTGGTAGGTGAACGACAACATAGTTTATGTGTTCAGTGAACGACAACAAAGTTCATGTGGTAGGTGAACGACAACATAGTTCATGTGGTAGGTGAACGACAATATAGTCGATGTGGTATGTGAACGACAACAGTTCATGTGGTAGTTGAACGACAACATAGTTCATGTGGTAGGTGAACAAAAACAGTTCATGTGGTAGGTGAACGACAACATAGTTCATGTGGTAGGTGAACAACAACATAGTTCATGTGGTAGGTGAACGACAATATAGTCCATGTGGTAGGTGAACGACAACATAGTTCATTTGGTAGGTGAACGACAACATAGTCCATGTGGTAGGTGAACAACAACAGTTCATGTGGAAGGTGAAGGACAACATAGTTCATGTGGTAGGTGAATGACAACATAGTTCATGTGGTAGGTGAACGACAATATAGTCGATGTGGTATGTGAACGACAACAGTTCATGTGGTAGTTGAACGACAACATAGTTCATGTGGTAGGTGAACAAAAACAGTTCGTGTGGTAGGTGAACGACAACATAGTTCATGTGGTAGGTGAACAACAACATAGTTCATGTGGTAGGTGAACGACAATATAGTCCATGTGGTAGGTGAACGACAACATAGTTTATGTGGTAGGTGAATGACAACATAGTCCATGTGGTAGGTGAACAACAACAGTTCAGGTGGAAGGTGAAGGACAACATAGTTCATGTGGTAGGTGAATGACAACAAAGTTCATGTGGTACGATAACGACGACATAGTTCATGTGATATGATAACGACAACATAGTTAATGTGGTAGATGAACGAAAACAAAATACAACATGTTTTAATAAACATTTAGTTTTATTATTAATTAAATATCTGGGCATATACATATACATATGCGTGTTAATAGTTCCCCATTTTAAAATACATGTATATAATAAAACACATGAAATGTATCGATTTGTATGAAAGCATTATGATGACGCATTCCATGAACTAGGACAATTGCAATAAACACTCTTATATAACCAAACAGAAACAATAATATATATTATGTTCCAGTGATTTATTCTACAACACAATTTCCGTAAAATATGTTACACTCATTTTTTAAGATTTATATAGAAAAGCAATTTATAATGTCTATATTGATGCTACTTCATCATTTAAAAATCCTCATTTTTGCACATTGAAATGTAAGTATTAACAATCTCACTGCTTTACAAATGCAAACATTTACATTGCATTGAACTAACAACTTTACAAAATGCAAACATTTACATTGCACTGAACTAACATTGAATTTTGAACAACATGTTTATAAACTATATAGAGTTTTTTTCAACAAGAGGGACAAGAGTGCCTGAATTGCCCTACTGGCTTATTAAGTAAGGAGTGTCCGAAACGAAACGACCCTGTTGAGCCAGAAAAAAGGCCCTGCTATATGGCGGCCATGTTTTTAACAAATCAAAAAAAAAAAAAATATTTCGGTACAGAAGCATATAAGGAACATTTCTGTGAAATTATTCAGAAAAACAAGCAGTGATTTTTGACAAAATTTTCAGAGTTTTCAATTTAGTCATAGAAGGAAAAATGGTCCAGCCCCCTGATGGCCATGTTTCCAACGGACCGAACCGTTTAAGCAACTTTGGTAGAGAACCATCCAAGGAACATTTCTGTGAAATTATTTGAAAATCTACCAAGGAGTTTAGGCGGAAACGTCGTTTAAAAATATTTCTATTTATAGCTCGGGTGGCCACCTTGTGCAGCTGCCCTGAACCATTTGAGCAACTTTGGCAAAGGACCACCCAAGGAACATTTCTGTTAAGTTTCATCAGAGTCAGCCTAACAGCTTAAGAGATGTCGTTTGAAGAAAAATTTTACGGACGCAAGCACGACGGATGAACCGCCATGGCAAAAGCTCACTTGCCGTCGGCCAGTGGAGCTAAGAACAAATTGACTGATATCTTTAACGATGTGGAATGTCTCTACAATCAATTTAAATTGATCATGTTATTTCCATAAAATACAATTAACACATACAAATAATGTTTGTATAAAGTTTGCGTAGAACAGAAATGACGACATTAAAAACGTGTTTAAAACACCCGACTTATACATTCGCAAATTTATAGATGACTTGCGTATTCAAATGCCTATGACAAGTGCATAAAGTATAGAAATACAAACACAGTGAAAGTCTAGCTGCAGCAAGAGATAACTCTTATTAGCAGCAAAAGGTCTTTAATTTACGGCAAGTGACCAATTGCAAAAACATCACAGCACAATACAAAAACATTTCACACACACAAATCAGTATACATTCGTTGAAAACTATCGTCACATAAAATACTAAATAAATATTTATTAGGGATGGCAACGAATATTCGAATAATGAAAACTATTCGAATAATATTTAGGTATTCGAATACTAGCCTGTTTATTAATTTAATTTTTAAAATCATATTTAATACAGTATTTTTCAATGTCAGTCCCAAAAAAAATTGCGTTTTCATGTCACTTAGCTTTTCTAGTACAAAATATATGTGTCAGAACTCTTATTAGCAGCAAAAGGTCTTTAATTTACGGCAAGTGACCAATTGCAAAAAATCACAGCACAATACAAAAACATTTCACACACACAAATCAGTATACATTCGTTGAAAACTATCGTCACATAAAATACTAAATAAAATATTTATTAGGGATGGCAACGAATATTCGAATAATGAAAACTATTCGAATAATATTTAGGTATTCGAATATTAGCCTGTTTATTAATTTAATTTTTAAAATCATATTTAATACAGTATTTTTCAATGTCAGTCCCAAAAAAAATTGCGTTTTCATGTCACTTAGCTTTTCTAGTACAAAATATATGTGTCAGAATCTACGTATCACCCTATCGTTATGAAGAGGACACTTTGTTGTTATTGCTAGTCCCATAATAACGACAACGGTCCTTTATCAGGTCACAAGTCACTTATATGGGGTGTAGGAGATTAAAGCGTCTTCGATGTGCTAATTGGTGTTATTGCGTACATGTGCTCTGAAACAACATGCCACCTTCATAGTTATGTCGTGGAAACAGACAGCGAAGTTGCCAGCATAGATTTCCCTATGCTTAATAAATGGTTTGAAGTCTTTCCAATTAAATGAAATTGAAAAATCGCCATATAGTTCTAGTATGTAGATTAAAATATGTAGTTCAAAATCAAAATTAAGTCACGAAATATAACTATTATTGTGTATATGATGTCAAAATAATAGAAATACACGTTCGATAGAGTGAAGACAAACTCGCTTTAATTGTATACAAAATATAAATGGGTAGATGTGACTTCCGTTTAGCAAAACAAACATTTTGGCACCAACTGAAAGCAATTTGAAATAGGTTCCTAAATAAATACAAAATATCGAGTGCAGTTAAAAGGTATACAACATGGCGGTATACAACATGGCGGGACTGTTTTCATCTTCTGTAAGTAAAGGGTCTGATTCAATAGACCCTTTTCACATTCCCGTTATTGAGTACTGTATGAGTTGTTTCCCGTGATAAAGCGAATCGAGAACGAGGCTGACGATGTATACTCGGCATAGGTATTCTCGCGGTATCTCTATTTTCGCGGTAATTGTTATCTTCGGATTTTCATGCTTAATTGTCAACATCTAATATATTTTTGGTTTTCTTTAAGAAAATAATAAGTTAAAATTAATTCATTCGAATTTAAACAAGTAATATGATTTGAAACCATAAATATAAATAACTTTCGTATCAGCTTGCGGCTGTCGGTAGACATTAGGGGTCAATGTCTACACTTTCGTCTGCGTGAGTAAATATAAATGAAGACTCAAATTATAGTTTTGTTATATTTGTTTAAGGTTACAATTCAACACTTTAAAGTGTATTTGTGTTTGTTTATACACTAACAGCAAACTTATTTCAAAACAAAAGTTTTACCGCGAGATTACAGATGACGTAATTTTTCAAGATGGCTGCATGGCGCATTTAAAAACAGAATAATTTAAGAACGAATACTTTACTTTTAAACACAATTTCTAGTTGTTATTTTCGTGAAAAGGTTCAATTTATAGCATGTTATTGAAAGAAAATGTTTATTTTTAAGCTCCAAATATTTACTTAACGGTTAAGTACCGCGAGAATACAGATGAACAGTATAATTGCTGTAATTGTCCATAGAGGAAAATAATGTTCAGTAGAGAAAATGTCCAACAAACTTATAAAATGTAAGTTTTTTTCATTAAACTATTCTGTTTTATTCACTAAATTATGTATACTTAGATATATTTCAAATGCTTAAATTATAATGCAAATAAATTAACAATCACAACATAGCCAACATAACGTAACTATGTTTGACATCATAATTGTGTTACCTCATATTCAGATCTGAATTTTTAATTATTTAAATAAATCTATACTTGCTGAATTTATTGCAGTTTACATAATTTTTATTATTAATTAATATTATTTAATTAACAGAATTAACAGAAGCAGTTCGTTTATTCCGGATTCAGTGTCGGCTGGGGTAATTATATAACAGCTTGACAGTTACAAATAACATTTTATACTCTCTAATGATAGAGAACCTAAGCCAACATTCAGGTCTTGGGAAGATAGCGCAGGGAAACCCAGACAAGCCGATCCCCATTGTAACCTCAAATTTTAAGTACGATATGGTAATTCCAGATGATCCATACCAGTCATCTACTACTAGTATAACAGGCATATGTGGCCTTGACAGAGATCATATACTTGTTGCAGATTTTAATAACAAACGAGTGAAGCTCCTAAACAGGCATTATTGTGTGGTGGGTTGCTGTAATGTGTATGGGTATCCGCAGGACTTACGTCCGATATCTCCTTGTGAGGCGGCTTTACTGTAAACGAAGACACATACACGACGTTCAGTTTGTCTCAGTGAAAAATGGCCAGTCGAAGAAGGGCAGTAAGTTGAAGTTCTCACATGCGTGTTATGGTCTTGCTCACCACTGGGGAGACCTGTATTGTACTGCTAGTACTGCGCTATACAAGTACACAGCGACTGGGACACTGGTCAAAACGCTGTATGAGGATGCATCAGGTTGCTCGACAGGTACTTGTGAATACGTTAACGATAATGATGATAATTATTATTATTGTTATTTATTATTATTATTGTTGTTGTTAAGTAAGATAATTTTCATTATTAAATAGTTTCACATTTTGTAGCAGAGTCTTTACAATAAAAAAAGTATGTGACATATGCAGTAAAAAACATTCAGTAAATCTTATTTTTATAATTACATGTATAAACAAGAGGACCCTGAGGGCCCTAGGACGCTCACCTGAGACCTTGTAACCCAAGTCGAATTTGCATCCCCGAGGCGTGGCTTATTTTTATCCCAGGGGCATAAGTTGAACAACCTTGAACAAACTTCTGGGCCTTGCGGCTTCAGGTTAAGATTTTTAAAGTCATTTTGCTATTAAAGTCTATATAACCATGTAACCCCTCTGGGTGGCCAGATTTGACCCCAGGGGAATAATTTGAACAATCTTTGAAGAGGACCACTATGCAACGTTACGTATCAAATATAGGAAAGCTGCAGGCCTTGCCGTTTCAAAGGAGAAGATTTTTAAAGTTATTTTGCTATTTAAGTCGATATAAACCATGTGACCCCCCCGGGCGTGAACAGTTTTGACCCCAGGGTATACTTTGAACAATATTTGTAGAGGACCACTATACAATGTTACATACCAAATATGAAACCTCTAGGCCTTGCGGTTTCAGAGGAGAAGAATTTTAAGAGTCATTTTGCTATTTAAGTCTATATTAACCATGTGACCCCTGGGGAGTGGTCTGTTTTGACCCATTGGGCATAATTTGAACAATCTTTGTAGAGGACCACTATAGGATGTTAAATACCTAACAAGAAACGTCTGGGCCTTGCGGTTTCAGAAGAAGATTTTTTAAGACATTTTGCTATTTATGTTTATATAAACCCAGTGACCCCCGGGCCGTGGCCAGCTTTGACCACAGGGGCATAATTTGAACAATCTTTATAGACGACCACTATACAATGTTACATACCAAATAACAAACCTCCAGATCTTTCGGTTTCTGAGGAGAAGATTTTAAAAGTCATTTTGCTATTCAAGTCTATAAAAATCATGTGACCCCCGGGGCATGGCCAGTTTTGACACCAGGGGCATAAATTGAACAAGATTTGTAGAGGACCACTATAGGATGTTACATACCAAACATGAAACCTCTGGGCCTTGTGGTCTCAGAGGAAAAGATTTTAAAGTCATTTTGCTATATATTCTATATAAACAATGTGACCCCGGGGCGTGGCCTGTTTTGACCCCCGGGGCATAATTTGAACAATCTTTGTAAATGACAACTTAAGGATGTTACATACAAAACATGAAACCTATGGGCCTTGTGGTCTCAGAGGAAAAGATTTTTAAAGTCATTTTGCTATATATTCTATATAAACCATGTGACTCCCGGGGCATAATTTGAACAATCTTTGTAAAGGACCACTATAGGATGTTATATACCAAATAGGAAACATCTGGGCCTTGTGGTTTCAGAGAAGAAGATTTTTAAAGTCATTTTGCTATATATTCTATATAAACCATGTGACCCCCAGGGCATGGCCCGTTTTGACCCCAGGGGCATAATTTGAACAATCTTTGTAGAGGACCACTATAGGATGTTACATACCAAATATGAAACCTCTCGGTTCTGCGGTTTAAGAGAAGATTTTTAAAGTTTACACTTTTAAAATCTATTTTTAGCTCTGGTGACCTACATATGCAGAGGACCGGAAAGATCTGAACAACTTTGGAAGAGGTTCACCCAAGGATCATTCCTGAGAAGTTTGGTGAAAATCTGCCAAGCGGTTAGGAGATGTCGTTTGAATGAAAAGTTGACAACGCACACATGACGGACAACGGGCGATCACAAAAGCTCACCATGAGCACTTTGTGGTCAAACGAGCTAAAAATAAGATATCAGATAAAGAATCACAAGAAATTTAAATCTTGTTAAGTTAGTCAACAATAATTGGTACCAAAATAACTATCGTCATATACATGCAGTTCATAGGTGTGCTGTGAGTCTGTGTGGTACCAAGATCTATGTGACCAGCTTTTACCAACACAAGCTACTTACACTGGCCGTGGATGGGACAGTACTCTCTATTTTGACTGACCCTCAGATTCAATGGCCATACGGTGTTCACGTGACAGCTGCGGGACAGGAGCTGGTCTGTGGAAACATGTCTCACACTATCATACAGGCGGAAAAAAGGTCGCTACTCTGGCTACAGACGAGAATGGATTAATTATTCAAGGTCAGTTTACTACAACAACGGTTGTGTCATACTGGGACAATAAGGCAATGAGAACATTTTGGTGCTCAGAAATGCGTAAATATACTTTTTTGAATTTACCAGACGATTGCTATTTTAAATTGGATCATACAGACAAACTGTATTTCATACAAACACATAAAACTAACCTATCTGCTTAAATATTTATTTGCTTTGATTTATAGCTTAAAATGTATTTAACCACTATTTATATTATAATTACATGTTGTAGTCCATGAAATAAAGAGGTCTATTTCACTGAAAGATGGCCGCTAGTGTGCACGTTATAAGGCATGACACTGTTTGCTAGTTCTGCACCAACCAAGTGCGTAAATTTGCAGACAGGTGTTGGTATGCAGACTTATATATTTTAAGTTTGAGTGTAACACTTCGTTTTCCTTAATTGTTATCTAATAATCGCAATGCGGAGTGCATTAGTACAAAATATTGGTGCGCTACATATGTGTGACGGTCATTAACATTTGGAGAACAAACAGACACATCGATTTTTGTTATTAAGTTATATATAATATGTATGAAAGTTTTTTTACGAATGCGTTTATGTATATATCGTTATGCTGTTTTATATGTTTATTTTATATGTGTGTTTTACATTAAAATGAACTGCTAATTTATAATTAAATTAATATAACAATCTGTTTACCAATTGCCTTTTCAACGATATTTCTAACATATTAGAAGCATTTTGCTGATTTGACAATATACTGTCATATATGGAAGAGCACAGTACAGGCACACGAGTGAAAACTAAGGCTAAATGGCAGAGACTGAAATCAGAATATTTCCCCACAGCAGAAACACTAAACCGTTATTACGGTTTTTCAATAAATAGGAACACTACTTGTCGCCAGGTGATTACGGTACATTGACGAGATAAACAGGGGTTATCCTTGTTGTAGATTATAAACTCCTTCATATTAGATAGAAATTAATCGTAGTTGGGCATTTTAAATATAATAGTTTGCAAAAAATGATTTAACAAAACGTCTAATTTAAATGTCCGTTACTGTCGCCTTCTCATATCAATTATATAATACCATGTACATATAAGGTACCTTCGTGATACCGTTAATTTTAAACAATAAATTTACTTTAAAAACAAAGTGTTAATGTAAACATCAAGTCCCAATCAACATTAAATCAAATGTGGTTGAAAAAAATGATGGAGTTTTTATGTCGCCAAAGTTTAAGATTTGTTTTTAAATTGCCGTTACCATAACCTTAAGAGACATCCAAAGAACGCGAAGATAACTTTAAACTTGTTTTAGATGCAGCTTTGCTACCTTCTAAGCATTCTCTATTTAAATCACAGCACTTTGTCGCGGATAAAATGATCCTAGATACGATAATGAGTCCTTTCAAAAGTCATGATTTTCATATTTTGTAAAAAAAGAAATTTCCGTGATGGGCATTTTCATGTTATACTACATTATTAAAGCTTCAGCGACATAAACATATTGTCACTACTCTTCTGAATTACTACACAAAGTAAACTATCCGTGAAAATCGTTACAAAACTAAGTATTTATCTAAGAAATAAAACAAAATTTAAAATTTCCGTTATGAAATTTCCGTGACCAAAATTCGAAAATAACTAAAAAATAGAATGGCTTTAAAGAATAAGGCTACATATGACGTCATTTGATGATGTCATCATCACCATATTGTTTTATTGAAAGCGCACCGTTGTGGATATCGAAAAATTACTTTTTTACTTCTGAGATTTGTTACAAAGATGAGTACACATATTTAACATACCCAAATTGTATTTGTTTACATGTATACTTTAAACGCTCAGAATATCCATCTCGAAAAAGGTACGTCTTGTTATTAAAAACGTTATTTTGTTCAAGGAGCATTTGTTTTCCAAATATTATGTTGCGAAGTTGCCAAAATCTCCGTTACCTGTTGGTCACGGAGATTTTAAATAAAGTGTACTGTTATTTAAACGGAATTTATGTGTTAATGTAATTTGATTGACCGATTTATATTTCAAGAATCAATAGAATGGATATTTTTTAGTACCAGGAAACGAAAGTCATGGGTTAAATTGTGAAAATGTGTATGTAATAATTATTCACAATAAACACATTTAATTATTTTAACGTCAAGCTAACGATTTTGGTGTCATAACACTATCAATAATATGCTATAATTGAAATAGGACTACTTGCTGGTTTGGAGTTGGTTATTCTACATAAATCATGTAAAATTTAGTAAATATTCAATATTCATATACCATCGAATTTTGGTAACGGATATTTCATGAATGGTAACGGAAATTTTATATTTCGTATTTCAGTTTCCAGAAGGAGAAGAATAAGGAAGAGTACCTGAGAAAGGAAAGACAGAGAAAACAGCAAAAGTATGTTACCGCTGATAAACTTTCTGAAGCAGATAGACAGGAGAGAAACAGGAAGAACAGGGCTAATTTGAGAGAATTTTATGAAAGAAAACGTGCAACACGAGCCAGACAGGTAATGAGTGCTACAAGAGGGTATGAAAGCCATGGTAACAGCAATGGAGTAGAAGCTAGTAGTAGTCAAACAGAAAGAAGAGCTGAAGAATTACGGGGAAGAATGCTGGTGAAAATGGATTTTACGGACAGAAATAATGGAAAACGGAATGCTGCGATGAAGAGGTGGAAGAGAGATAGGTCGGCAGCGCATTCTAGAATACGAATATTAGAGCAAGAAAGAGAAAAGCTGAAGACAAAACTGAAATCTACACAAAGGGCCTTACAGAGATTGCAAAAAGTGAGAAAAGGAATCTCACAACAAGCAGATCTTACACCTAGCAAACAAACCGAGCAAGACATGAATGATGCAAATCTTAATCAATTGCAAAGAGAAAAGTTGAGGAGACCATTACTCTTTGGAAATGTGATCTCAAGTGAAATCAAACACGCAAGGAACAACATACCAAAACACAAATTGAAAACTTTGCACAGCATTGTGTCAGGAAAAATAACAAAGAAATACGAGTGTCTTCGCTTACTGTCCGCAAAAACGGGACTTGGTAGACGACAGCTGGGGACAGTTAATACCAAGGTGCACCAACAGATTACATCAAAGCGCAGGAACAAGTTGGAAAAACACAAAGAAGATGTCATTAATTTCATGAAGCGTGAAGATAACAGCCGTATGCAACCTGGGAAATATGACGCAAAACGACTGAAGAAAGGAGTTAAAGTCCAGATTCAGATTCTGACTGATTACCTCAAGAACCTCTACTTGAAATTCAAATCTGAAAATCCTAACATTGACATTTCTTTCACCACATTCTGTAGAACACGACCCAGCTATATTTACAAAACGTCTATGACGTCCAGACTGTCGTGTCTTTGTACCAAACACCAGAATGCGGCATTAACAGTAAAGGCAGTTAGGAAATACATGGAAGACGTGCCAGCGAATCCAGAAACAGTTGCAGCAAGCAAACCAACTAACGAGATTCTAGATGAAAAGTCGTTGTCAGTCAGTGGAAGCGAGTAGACACTGAAGAGAAGGGCAAAAAGAAGTCAGTAACAAGGATAGTTGAAAACAAGACGTCCAAAGATCAGTTTATAGCACACTTCGAAACTCAAATGATTGATTTCAAAGAGCATGTTGAGCGAGTGCACACCCAATACGAACAGCTGAAAAGGTTAAAAGATGAATTGCCTGAGCACCATATGATAGTTCAGATTGACTTTGCTGAAAACTATTCGTGTAGGTCACATGAGGAGGTACAGAGTGCGTATTTCAACCAGTCATCCGTTACTCTACACCCGGCGGTTGCCTATTGGAAATCACAAGATGGGTGCATTACACACAAAAGTTTTGTCACTGTGTCGGACACACTTGGTCACAAGTCTTCAACTGTATTGGCATTTCTGGACGATTTAATACCAGAACTAAAGGAAATCGACCCTGATCTCGATACGATACACTACTTGAGCGACTCACCATCCTCACAGTACCGAAACAGATATATGTTTGATGCGGTAGCGAATCATAAAGCTACATACGGATGTCGTGCTCGATGGAACTTTTTCGAAAGCGGCCACGGAAAGGGCCCCTGTGATGGACTGGGAGGTACCACGAAGCGCATGGCCGACGAAGCAACACTTAGCGGGCGACACTCAATAAGCGATGCATTTGAGTTCTACAATTGGGCAAAATCGTCGAACTTGAAAAACGTAACATTTCGATACGTAGCTCATGAAAAATGTAAAGCAAAGGATCAGACGATGTCCGAACGCAAGCTGAAATCTGTCACTGGCACAATGAAGATACATGCAATTGTTGGAAACGGTGAATCAAACATACTTACTCGAAATACAAGTTGCTATTGTAGTTCATGCTTGTCCGGAACAATGTGTGACTCGTGGATCACGGCAAAAACCTGCGACGAAAGGGTATCAGTACAAACGCCCGAAAACAATTCTGTACAAATGGCTGACAACGATTCTGTACAAATGGTTGAAAATGAGCCTGAACAAACGGTTGAAAACAAACCTGAACAAACGGCTGAAAACGAATCGGTACAAACGGCTGGAAACTTATCTGCACAAACGGCGGCAAACGAACCTGTACCAACATCAGAAAATGAAGGAACAACCAAAATCAACGAATCTATGGAGTATGTCATAAACGAATTCGTCGCAGCGGTTTACCAACAGAAATGGTACATTGGGAAAGTGATAAAAACCGATGAAGATGAGATAAAGATCGATTTTATGGAAGAAAGAAAACAACTGTTTCGTTGGCCCACACGGAAAGATAAACTTTGGGTAAAGGAAAATGATGTTTTATGCACTATTGCAGCACCAATTGCTACGGGGAAGTCAAACAGAATGTTTAAATTGGAGAACAACACTCGCGTGAATATTCAGAACCTTTATGAACAGTATTAGAACTAGCACAAGTGCTAATAATAACTTTAGCTTCCGGTTTACCTGTATAAATGAATACACCTACAAAATAATGGGTAAAAGTCAAACAAGTATATGCAATCAAACAAATTTCCGTTACGATAAAATATCCGTTACTTGTAAAATATATAACGTTTTAGGTATGTTTGGTGAATGAGATTTATTCATTTGTGTTTATTTTATTGCAATGGTGTATAAAGAGTGCTAACACCTATTTGTGTGCCTAAATTATAAATATGTTAATATCATAGAACTGAAAAGGGACAGTTTTGGAGGTCAAAATGCTCAGATAACACTTTTTTCACAAATAATATATGTCACACTAAAGATATATTATGTATAGACAATGTCACTTATCATGAATGTTTGCATTTTCACTCAGATAGTTCTGTATAAGCTCTTGTGAAATGTTTGCTTTACGCAATAAATTCTTCAATGTTAATTAAATTTCCGTTACTTTATAGTGTCGTTTAAATTTCTTGCCGTGCACTTATATAGGAAACAGAACGAATAAACAAATGTGATTCGTGGTTGACCTAAGTACTAAATTTGATTATTATGTAATTCACATTATATCGAAATCAACACAACTCGTAGTATACAATATACAAAACTTGTGTTTATAACATTTTGAAAAAAATGCGACAACACGATTCGTCTTTCGTGAGATATATTAGAAACGCTTCGCTGACGGTCCCTACGTACAGATAAGCATCTTCAGAATGAGGTACAATTGATTTAAAAATACTCTGTACATTATACAGTCGTGTCTGTACATTATACAGTCGTGTCTGTACATTATACAGTCGTGTCTGTACATTATACAGTCGTGTCTGCACATTATACAGTCGTGTCTGCACATTATACAGTCGTTTCTGCACATTATACAGTCGTGTCTGCACATTATACAGTCGTGTCTGCACATTATACAGTCGTGTCTGCACATTATACAGTCGTGTCTGCACATTATACAGTCGTGTCTGCACATTATACAGTCGTGTCTGCACATTATACAGTCGTGTATGCACATTATACAGTCGTGTCTGTACATTATACAGTCGTGTCTGTACATTATACAGTCGTGTCTGTACATTATACAGTCGTTTCTGTACATTATACAGTCGTGTCTGTACATTATACAGTCGTGTCTGTTGCACATTGGAATAGGAGACAAAGTAACAGACATTTAAATTAGGCTCCGTTTAATGATATACATGGGTACAGACAAACCATAATATCTAAAACAAGTATGCATGTACAACTTCGCATGCACGTGCGTGAAGGATATGGCTCCTCAATAAACGTATCAATAACGCATCCTTAAATAGTCAAACAATTGTCAATTGTACACCCCTAGTGTTCCTATTTATTGAAAAACCGTGTATAAGGCGATCATGGCGCTGAAGTGGTGTGCACATTCTGTCTGTTACTTCGTTTGCAGAATGTTTTAAGCCTATGTATGATTGCTTAATTTGAACTATTGTAGCAATGTGCACTGAATGTACAGTGTTACATATTGCAGCAATGTGCGCGGAATGTTTAGCGTTAAATGTGTTTTATTCATATTTGTGGCTATAAAAGAAATAAAATATGAATGTAGAAAAGTTTGAATTGGGATGAATTTATTGGATCTTTTCTTGGTGACATTTTGAGGTCTGAAAAGCTTGAGCATTTTATATAATCATAGTCTAAACACAAGATCTTACAAGACATTAAAGCGCGGATGATTAGCGTGCTGTCAATTGCCATGTGTTGGTATGGCTCCTACGGCGGGCGTTCGATGTGAGAGGCTCTACGATACATAGATTATCAATTTCGATATGTATTCTACCAATGTCGATTCGATACCGACCATATATCCATATGAAACTTTCAGCAGTGATTATAAACGCTGTAAGCTGTGTTGACTTAACAAATAATTGATGGGTAAGCGTTGGTTTTTGCCGTAATAACCAACGGGTTTGAGTTGAGGCATCATATAGGGATTATTTTGGCAGCGTTGGCGGCATACCCTTTAGTTTGTGCAGACAATAACTTGAGAAGTTTTTGTGCAGTCATTATAAAATTTCAGGGCAGATTTAGTTGGCATAAAATGTTAACGGCACAATAAATCAGCAAATAGGCTTACTATGCTATTTGAAATAGGTTTTTACACAGGTGACCCATATTTAACACGAAGCTAGATTGAACGCGATCTGATAAAAATGTGGTCCCCAGAGGGTAAACAGATTTTTATACTACTTAACCTGGTTTTTCAACCTAAGTGCCCGATATTCGAACTTGGTCCACATTTTTATACTACTTAACCTGGTTTTTCAAACTAAGTGCCCCATATTCGAACTTGGTCCACATTTTATTGGGGTTATCAACCATGAACAAGATTCATCCTTTCAAACACAATAAATCTTCTCAAATTTAAGTCAGTAAACTGATTATTTGACTAAGATTTTGAAAGCAAATGACCCTTGTTTTATCTGAACATTGGTTTCATAGCGGACAACACTGAAGATTGAACCCGATCGGATAAAGATGGGGCTACAAGGGCCGATACAATCCTTATTGCATATGTCCTAACAATTGTTAATAAACCCCATATGGCCCATTATCATAATTTACAGACACCAGAGAGTCTCTAGCAGTCCTCATAGTTTATGTGGTAGGTGAACGACAACATAGTTCATGTGGTAGGTGAACGACAACATAGTTCATGTGGTAGGTGAACGAAAACATAGTTCATGTGGTAGGTGAACGAAACATAGTTCATGTGGTAGGTGAACGACAACATAGTTTATGTGGTTGGTGAACGAAACATAGTTCATGTGGTAGGTGAACGAAACATAGTTCATGTGGTAGGTGAACGACAACATAGTTTATGTGGTAGGTGAACGACAACATAGTCCATGTGGTAGGTGAACGACAACATAGTTCATGTGGTAGATGAACGAAAACATAGTTCATGTGGTAGGTGAACGAAACACACCGGAACCATTTAAACAACTTTGGTACAGAACCATGCAAGGAACATTTCTGTGAAATTATTTGCAAAATCTACCAAGGGGTTTAGGCGGAAACATCTTTTAAAAATGTTTCTATTTATAGCTCTGGTGGCCACCTTGTTCAGCTGACCTGAACCATTTGAGCAACTTCGGCAAAGGACCACCCAAGGAACATTTCTGTTAAGTTTCATCAGAGTCAGCCTAACAGTTTAAGAGATGTCGTTTGAATTTTTTTTTTATGGATGCATGGAATCAAGCACGACGGATAAACCGCCATGGCATAAGCTCACTTGCCTTCGGCCAGTGGAGCTAAAAACAATATGACTGATCTCTTTAACAATGCTAATGGAATGTCTCTGCAATGAATTTAAATTGATCACGTAATTTACATACAATTCACTTAAAACGTACAAATAATGTTCGTATACCTTTTACGTAAGAACAAAAATGACGACTTTAACAACGTGTTTAAAACACGAGACTTATACGTATTATCGTATACAGTTTGTTCGCAAATTTATAGATGACTAGCGTATTCAAATGCCTACGACAAGTGCATAAAGTATAGAAATATAAAGAAAGTGAAAGTCTAGCTGCAGCAAGAGATAACTCTTATTAGCAGCACAAGGTGTTTAATTTTCGGCCAGTGACTAATTGCAAAAATATCACGGCACAATACAAAAACATTTCGCACACACAAATCGGTATATATTCGTTGAAAACTATCGTCACATCAAAATACTAAATAATATATTTATTAGGGATGGAAACGAATATTCGAATAATGAAAACTATTTGAATAATATTTAGGTATTCGAATACGTACCTGTTTATTAATTTAATTTTAAAAAACACATTAAATACAGTATTTGTCACTTAAAGTCCCTAACGATATAGCGTTTTCGTGTCACTTAGCTTTTCTAGTACACAAGATATGTGTCAGAATCTACTTATCACTCTATTGTTATGAAGACAACACTTTGTTGTTATTGCTAGTCCCATTATAATGACCACGGTCCTTCATCAGTTCACAAGTCACTTTTATGGGGAGTAGGAGATTCGATGTGCTAATTGGTGCTATTGCGTACATGTGCCCATGTGCTCTGAAACAACATGCCAACTTCATAGTTATGTCATGGAAACAGACAGCGAAGTTGCCAGCAAAGATTTGCATGTGCTAAATAAATGGTTTGAAGTCTTTCCAATTAAATGAAATTGCAAAAATCGCAATATAGTTCTAATATGTAGATTAAAAGTCCGTATATTTTCCGCATTTTTCTCATTTTGCGTTGGTGGTGGCTATGTAAACCACACAATTAAAGGGACTTGTTCACAGATTTTCACATTTTTTTAAGTATGCCATTAACTTGACAGATTTAAGCATCGGAACTAAAAAAATTAAGTATAATAACAAGAAAAGTATTTAGAAAAAAAAGAAAATAAAAAAATTGGCCCCACCAGGCTTCGAACCCGGTTGGTATTGAAAGGCTATCGCCTTAACCACTCGGCCATTCCGACTTCTGGATTTCACCCAGAATTATTTTCTTCATGTAAATGTTCCACGTGCTGTCAACAGTTTCAACGAAAACAACAGAAACACTCCAAATTATTCCATCGTTTAGTGTTACAAACGCTATATAATTTTATCAATTACAGTATATTTCTTGGTCCATAGTGTTATTTTGCTCCCTTGTATACACTGTTCTTTTATTTTGGAATCGGTAACAAAAAGTTGAAAAATTGTCAATTCGTCAATCTGTGAACAATGCCCTTTAAGTCATTTTGGTAATACATTTTCCATCAGTTCACCACTATTGCCTCCGATCATCGAATATTCAAATACGTTATCAATCGTTTATTTGAATATCATTTTTGGTATTCGTAGCCATCCCTAATATTTATACACCTTTCTTTTATAAATCTTAATCCACTGCAGATAATGACAATCTTTGCATTTCATGTGTACCTGATTCTGGCCAGATGTATGTTATTCACTACATCGTTGACACGTTTCCTAAACATGTTTTCTATACTAAAATAAGTATGATCTTTAAGCCACATGGTCTGCTTTGACTTAACACTATTTTGAAAACAATAAAATTCTAATTGTGTACAGAATTGAAACATATTGACAAACTAATAATATCCTAAGCCTAATTATATAATGAAACAATTTATTACGTACAATGTAGTTAAAATTTGCTGAAAATGTATATTTGTTGATATTGTTAATGAACTTGACACGGAATTCAAACTCGATTTGTGGCAGACAAAATGCTGGTTTTGTAGCATCATTGAACTGTAAATAGTTACCATAAATTTTACGGCAGTTGGAAATGATTCTTGTGCGTGACACACCATTTCACCACGCTTAGCACTTCTGTCAAGTTATTTGAAAATCCTTCCCTGCTGACAAAATTATGCTCCGCGCAGGGTCTATGGCTTAAATTCTTAAATGAGACCTTTGACCTTTAAATGTGATCTTGACCTAGGACCTAGGGACAAGGTTCTTGGGCGCTTATGTGTGACATTGACTTTGGACCTAGGGACCTGGTTCTTGCGTGCCACACACCGTCTGATTGTGCTTAACATTTCTGCCAAATTGTTTGAAAATCCTCCAATGACTAAGATATTGTCCGGACAATTTTCCTAATATACATACACGCGTACATATGTACGTACCCACGGACAGGGGAAAAACGATATGCCAGCCCCCCACCATTGATGGTGCGGGCATAAAAATTGCTTCAGTTGTGTTAACGTAAGTTATTAGATTTCATGTTTAATTAAAGACTTGATTCCAGTTAAGTTCATAACTCTTTGTTAAAAGTGATTATTTATTATACACCCACCAGTGAACATTTACCAGTATAACGCTGATTGTAAAATCACCAGATATACAGAAATAACTTTTATTCCTCTCGTCTTGAGGTATGCATCTGGAATAAAATACTTACTGGGTTTAATTCTTCGCAGAACTATCCCAGCAAGTAAGCCCATGTGGGCTCAATATGGGCTCTACCTGGGCAAATATACCATATGGGCACATATAATATTTTTCTGTGCATATCGGGCCCATATTGCCCAAGCAAGCAAACCCACATGGGTTCCAGTAAGCCATCCCATGAGCTTTATCTAGGCTGATAAACCACCTGGGCCCCATGTGGGACCCATATGCCTTGCGCATATCGGACCCAGTTGGTCCCAGGCAAGCAAGCCCATATGGGTCCCAGCCCGAGTTCAAATGGGCGCCCATTAAGTAAGTCCATACTGGTCCAACCAAAAATGCCCAAACAGTTCTCCTACAAGCAAGCCTTTATGGGTCCCCAACAAGCAAGCCCATACGGGTGACAATGAGCAAGCCCATATGGGTCCCCAACAAGCAAGCCCACATCAGTTCCCAGTAAGCAACCCCATATGGGTCCCATCTAAAGAGACCATATGGGTCCCCAGCAAGTAAGCGCATATGGGTCCCCACAGGCCAGTCCATGTGGGCCTCATATGGGCTATAACTGGGCTTATAAACCATATGGGCCCCATGTGGGACGCACAAACATTGCCATGCCCATATCAGTCCCTGGAGGGTCCAAGGCCAACAAGCCCATAAGGGACCCAGCAAGAAAGCCCTTATGGGCCCCACTAAGCAGGCCTCGATGGGTCACCAATAGACAGCATCGGGTCCCATATCTGTCTGGTGTTTGCTTCTCTGACCAGTTTGGCAGTTATTCACGGCGGCTATCTTGACTTTTAAATTGTTTCGTCAACTGCAGATGTTCTGTTGAAGAGCACCATGCATCCTGAATTCCTTAAACTACAAGTACGTAAATGTTTCTGTTGCACTTACAAATTGGTTTTCATAATTTAGCTATGATTATTGCACCTAAAATAATATTTGAACTAAATTATTATCATGTATTTTCGCGACCATTTAAAATGCATTGTAACTTCATTATCACTACTATTTCTGTATTGTTTCGTATTGTTTTGTGTTGTTTTGTACATGTATTTATTATGCAAAAAAGCATTGATTATCCGGAACACAATACAGTCGCTTTTTTTAAATTGAATTATTTTAATGTTGATAAAAATGCATGATCCATCAAAAAAAAAGAAAAAAAGAAATTAGTCATCAACAGAAAGCCCATATGGGTACCAGCAAGAAAGCCCATATGGGTTCCAAACAAGTAAGCCCATATGGGTAAGAGCAAGAAGGTTCATATGGGTCCCCAACACACAAGCCCATATGGGTTACAAACAATAAGTCCAAGTGGATTCTAACCCTAATTCGAGTCCGTTGGGTTTTCTTACGTTCAATATTTTTAAAGTCCTGTCAAAACCGGACCCCTGGGCCGATTTGACTCAAACTTGGAATATAAGTCGGTGGGTCCTAGCCCTTTCCAAAAATACCAACCTTTCCAAATTGGGCACAGGATTAGGGGCCCTAAGGGCCAAAAACCTTTAAGCATAAGAAACCAAGTAAATCCTGTACCCTAGTCCGAAAACGCGATAGGGTAGAGACCCCCGGGGGGTGGGGAACTTCTAGCCAAATCATACCACATAACCCAAAAAAGGGGAAAAAGCCGGCCCCTAAGAGTGAAAAAATCGATTGTGGGTCTACTAGGGGTGTAATCTAGTCAGTGAACTTTCATAGACAGTATGTGGCAGCTCTCGGTGACCTTTTTCAAGGTCAAGTGACCCCTATACTATGGGCATCGTTGGAAAGGTCTGGAAGGGACCTACATGGAACAGGTTGAACTTTGGGGATCGCACGTACCGTTCCGGAGTTATAGCCCTTACCAGTTCGATACAGGAATTTTATTGTGTTTTCTTACGCTCAAACGGCTCGGGCAAATCTAATGCTCCGTAATTCTGTGATCTGGATCCCTGATATCTCGTATATAGGTGAAGGTGGTGGATATCTACAACGCCCGGGGGGTCCGACCGGGGGTAAGGGGGGGTAATAAGAAAGTTTTGGGCCTTTTTTGGGCCGATTTCTTATTTGTTTTTTCCAAAACGGGCCCTTTTACGAACTCTGGTGATTTTATTTCGCAATTAATGCCAAATTATTTAATGTTTTCTGAAATGTGCACTAATTTCCTACAACAGGACTTTTATTTATTTAAAATGGGCCCAAAAATCAACGTGTTATAGTACTTAGAAGTCGTGTGAGACACGTTTTTTAGGTTACACATCACTAAAAGTGCAAAAATACCCCCCCTAGATCCACTATATAGGGACAGAGTACATTGTAATGATATATATCACTGGAAAGGTATTTAAAAATCAGGCAGATATTCGAGAAAATAATGATGAAAAGATGTATGGTGTTCCGTGGGGGGTCTGAAACCCCTCTGTATACGATATTTTGACAGTATTTTAGCCAGTTTTAAATTACCAAAATTCGAATTCTGACAATATGTGTCTGAAACTGATATATATGGGTAGTAAAAAGTACCACGGATCTATTGACATGCGGTTCGGGGTATATGTGTGCCTTAGGGTCGGAATAGGGTGTGTCAAAGTGGGGTGCCCTCGTCGAAAAGGCGAATTTTGTCATTTTTCACGTGTTTTTGACTGTAAAGTTACCCAACTCCCCCATTCCTCGACTTGGCGGCATGAAAGTTGGACTATTGATGGATAATTGTATTCCTAAGGGGCTGAAATGAAGAATTTAAGGCAAATATATCCCGGGGGGTGGGCTAGGGGGGTTCAAAGTGACCACCCCTCGGGTACGTTTTTGCTCATACGGCTCTGGTAGATCTAATGCTCCTTAGTGCTGATATCTACATCCCTGATATCTCGCATATAGGTACACGTCGTCGATATCTACAATGTCCGGGGGGTCCGGGGTGGGGTAAGGGGGTAATAAGAAATTTCTGCACGTTTTTCAGTGCTTTTTGGGGTCGTTTTTAGGCCTCGAACGGGCACTTTAATGAACTCTGGTGATATTATTTCGCAAGTAATGCAAAATGAACTTATGTTTGCTGAAATGTACCAGCATTTCCTAATATAGGATATTTCTTAATTAAAAACCGGCCCAAACTTGACAGAGTTATAGAACTTAGAAGTCGTTTAAAACGTGTTTTTACGGCTACACATCGCGAATAGGGGTAACAAAAAACCCTCATTCTCCTACAAAGCCCAGAAGACAGGGAAGTTAGAACCTCATTGGAAAGGTAATAATCTCGGTTAAAAACAACAGTTATATAATGTAATTCATGTGTGTAGATGCACTACAATACCTCACATTCATCGCCCAGTGTTGAGCGTAAGAAACCCCATATATTTTTCCTGACCCCTACCTCCTTTGTAGCACCCTAATTCTTTAAGGGGCCAAGATAACCCAAAAGTAACACCGGATTCATGCTCAGCGATGAATCCTAACATAGATTTGAACATCTTAGGGTTGTATATCGAGGTCACCGATCGTACCCTAAATTCCACCTGATGGTACCATCAGGGTAAAAATTTGGGTAAAAGGTCAAAGTTCAAGGACATCAATAAAACATCATTTTCCATGTTAGGATTCAATGCTGAACACAAATCTGAAATCCGTTTTGAGATATATTGTAGCATAAAAAAGTTATCAGGGTCTTAGGGAGCCCACCCCCTCGTGTTTCTTACCCGTCCGTAGATCTGACACTGATTTCCACCATTTTCCACCGATTACCACTCTTTTTAGTGGAAAACGGTGGCAAACAGTGTAAAAACGATGGCAAACAGTGAAACACCGTCGTTTTTCATCAATTGGTGGAAAATGGGTAGTGGCATTCGATGTAAAATGGTGAAAATTCACTGGCAAATGGTGGAAAATTGGACTTAGTCATTTTGAGGAGCATAAAATGTATATTTTACATGTACAAAAATGGAACTTAGAAAATATCTGAGAGAAAAAGAGTGGAAAATGGTGGGAAATACTTAGAATAGTTGATGCCTTGTTTTGGATCAAATAAACTGCATTGAAGCCGAGTGTTTTCGGATAATATTGAAGTATTACATTAGATTCCTCTACTGTTTACCAAGGTTATTAATTTTTATTAATGTTTGGGAGTCTGATGGATAACATGTGTAACCGACACTTATTTTCCATTCACGTTTTTATATTTGACAAATTTGATATTATTGTATAATAATTAAAATTATGACTTAATCTAATATGAACAAAAATATTTATGTGGTTGTGATAGGCTTTGATCAATTTAAAAGGTTTCCACGATTCTGTACCTTAACACACTTAAGTTAAAAATACTTGAATGCCTTATAAACAAAGGGTCTCATGTTAAACACTTTAAGGACTTTGTACCAGTTGAAAGTTCTTGACCTTGTTCCAGCTGTTTAAGAACTAGTAATACTCCATTCAAACATTTGACCTCAGTTAGATGCTACAATTTACAAACAATCTGATAAGCACTGACCACCATGCAGCTGTGGTATTTAGATGTTGGTCTGCTACAGAATTTGAAACCTTTCTTGCCAATAAAGCATCTGGTTATCTATTGGTAAACTCATACACTGCCTTTCCTGATTGGTTCATTCAACCACAGGAAGTTTACCTCTGAATTTGAAAACAAGAGTACACATGTAAATGTTTTAGCACCTTATAGTCTTAAATTGTGGTTATAAAGCAACCTTTTGGAACTAATTGTACTTTTAAAGCTATCCTGATATACTGACATTAATTAACATTCTGTTAAGAATCAATGTGCATCTAGTAGCATGTGGAAATCAACATTTAGTGTTGTGGAAGAGTGGTACAGGACTTCAGCTCTTTGGTTTATTGGAATAGCAGAAAAACTGATGGTTTGTATTTTTATATCTATATTTTCCCTGAAATTTCTATTTTTATGATAAAATCATAATTATATTTGTTCTTACTCCTATGTCTGTTTAGTATATTGTTTACAATTTAAATACATCCTGGAACAAGTGAATGATTTTGTTTAATTTCACATAATAGACAATACAGTCAAAACATTATTTCAGGATCTTACAGAACCATAGGGTTGTGTATTCTATTGTTAAATAAATTCCTAGGTAAAGACATTCCTCTAAAATGAACTTATTTTAGAGAATTCATTTAGGCATTATAATTTTACCTAAGCATACATAAATAATCTTGCATGCCAGCATACATAATGTAGTAATGGGTTATAATATTAAGCATAAATGAGTCAAATTAAACTGTCTGACAGTTACATACATTGTCCCAACTGTAAATGACAATAGTATTAATATAACAAAAACATGTCTTTCTCATATTGCTCCTACAAGAGCCTAAGTGTTATAAACGTAGCAACCCCAATCTATCGATTAATCAATAGCTTATCAGCTGGAATTATCGGGATTTCTAATAGTCATTGTATTTTTCGTGTTAGAACTTCTTTATTTATGAAGATATTGCAATGCAGTAAAAACCAGTTGAATCAGTATAAAATCCTCTTTCATCTGATATAAATTACATTTATGACATATTAATTGCTACTTCGTAGGAAAGTGATAATTGCTTGATTACCATCAGCTTTTGGTATCTGCCGATAATGCAGGTGCCGAGTCAGTGTAATCCAACATGTACTTTATTTGCAAACAAATGCGAAGTGGATATTGCTAATAAATATTCATGATTTTAAGTAACAAGAACGTTGATTGGTTGACCTTCAACTCCGTTTTTGAATGACGTAAATCGGATATCCCTACGCTGAAATATAGTTTCATAAAAAATTCAAGTTAAACTCACGCTTTCGTTAACAAATGTTTTGAAATTGTGCACATATTGTCAAAAAATATAATCATTCATGTTTCTTTTGATACCAAAATCGTTTTTCGGAACAAAAAATTACTACCGCGCATTTTGATTTAAAATAGGTCACTCTCAGTTGTAAACGCTAGTAATTTCCAAGATGGCGGACGTGTCAAATTTACTTTGTACTTGAAGCGTTTAACGCTTCGTTTTTGCATATTTCTCATAGAAACTACGGATCAACTGCATGAATCGATTGGTATGTATATATACTATCATATTTTATTTATTTTATTGTAAAATAACGTATACATTTCTTAAATTTTGATCGTGATATAAATTCGGTGATTCGTTCCAATTCGCAAAACAACGTCATTTAGTTTTGTGGTCTTAAAATGATCATTTGCATTTATTGCGTTGAATTAACTATATTTTCTGACTGGTATGAATAAAGAAACTCTTTTTGAACCAAGATATTAATAATTTATATCAACGAATGTTCTATTCATAGTGTTAAGTTTGTGAATAAAACTTGCCGAGACGAAATCGTTCTCAAAATGTTTCGTACCAAATTAACGTAAAATAAGGTAAAATATTGACGGACTTTGTTTGTGTGCTTCATAATAAAATTATCTAATATTATCATTGATCATTAAGAAACTTTATTATAGAAGCTTGTCTGAAGGAAATATTCATCAGATATTGTGAATTTAACCCATGAATAAAAGTTAAAACAGGCATTTTGTATGTTTATGTAGAATTTTTTATTTTTATTTTATAAAATTAAACACAAAACATAATGATAAATGTAATACTTTTGAAGACATTTTTTGTATGTTGTTGCTGAAGGCTTAACAATGAACAATGAAAAGTTTAGTAATTGAATAAACAGAAGTTGAATATTCTTTTTGCCAAAGCACGACGAGAAGGAATTGCCTTGCGAGACACCCACAGAAAAAATGAAAAAGCAGTTTTGGACAGTATTCATGAAGACATGGTCACTGAACAAACAAAAACAGGAACAAAGCGAAAAGCTAAGTTAACTGAAGACCCAACAAAAAAACAAAAGCTGCACTTTGAAATAATAGACAGATTTATATTAAATGATTATGTGGCTGTTGCATACCAGGACAACTGGTATCCTGGGTGTGTAGATAAAATTGTTGATGAAAACTTGGCAGTTGTTCGCTTTATGACTCCATGTAGGAAGCCTGGATATTACCAGTGGCCCACAAGAGAGGACAAGCAAAATGTATCAAAACAGTTTGTATTGTGCAATAATGTTGTGCCAGACTGTGTTAGTTCAGGACGACAATGGTTTGTGGAACAGCATGAATCAATCACCAAAATGTATGGACTGTTCCACGCCACATTCTTTAAATAATGCCAACTTAATGTTGACTGTAAATAATGTGTATATACACTAGGCCTGTGAAATGTGTCATCATTTGGATACCAAAAAGAACACTTAATGTATAAATTATAATTTTTATGTACATTTTGACATTTTTCATGATGATGAAAAAAATTGTAATGCAGGCAAAGCAGGAATTACACAAGCATGTGCAACAAAAAAACAATTAGCTGTTAACTGTTTCATCTTTTGAATGTCTAAAAATTTAGTTGCAATATTATTGTTATGAACTACAATTTTCATTTTAGACAGCATACAACAGCACAAAACTCATATTTAATATTATATACAGTATAATTATTATAATATATTGCTGGTATTGTTGAAGATGAAGTTTTGTTATGCAACAAATGAATTTGTCAAATAAATTCTAATGTACTGTTCTTGTTGTATTCTTATTTTCATAAAGAAGTATTGAAAATACATGAAAATAAACATCAAAAATGGAATCTACAGAAAAAACTCTATTGGCATGTCAATTTTTATTAAAATATCTTTAAAAATGAAAAAGTTATGAAGAAAAGATCTTAATTGTGTTTCACTTTCGGGTCCGCGACTGCCTGATATTTCTTATCAGTTGTATAGAGAGAAAATTCCAGGAAATTCACAAATTGTGCATTCTTCTTTTCTCCATAACTTTTTTACTAATAAAGATATCTTAAAAATTTAAAAAGCTTTAAAGAAGAGAATATTTAAAGAATAATTGTATGTAATAATTATACTGAAAAACTATTTTTTAAAAATCACTTGGGGTTGCTAATAAACGGTACCCTAAAATATAATATATACATTAACATACATCATATATATTTATTTATTGATGCAGATAAGCACTGAGTACACTGATGCATATATGCTCAAATTAATATTGCGTACATTTGTTTTACAGACTTTGCCATCAAGGACAAGGATTAATGACATTCATGAGGATGTTCAGCACTCAGTGAAGCACTGGAGACTTTACATATTAATTTACAACAGTTATAAAACAATAATCTTTAGTACAATTGCATGTTTAGTATATTAATCAGTTTGTAATTGTAACAACTGAAATTTACATGATAAATACTACATTGTGTTAATTCTTATGTGTTGTATTAGATTCATGTTGTTTTTTATTCAGGTGACAGCATATTAATCAGTTGGCGAACAGGGGCAAGACATGTAAAAATTGTCATAGATTTCACCTTTTTCCACTATCGGTGGCGAAGAGTGGAAAATTTGCCACTGTGGTATTTTGATGGCTAACGATGAAAATTTTTCCATCGATTTTCACCATTTTTCATCCCAAGTGGCAAACGATGTAAACTTTTACATAGTTTTCCACTGGTGAAATTGGATGGCAAACGACTAAAAATTCGTCCAAATACTCCACCGTTTGCCATCGATTTTCACCGTTTTCCATCAAAAGTGGCAAACAATGTAAAATTTTACATCATTTTCTACTGGTGGAATTTGATGGAAAACGATGAAAATTTTGTCCAAATACTCCACCGATTGCCATCAAATTCCACCAAATGCCACCAACAATGTAAATTCTTCTACTGTCCCTTTTTTTCATCGTTTGCCACTGATTTTCCACTGAATTTCATGTCTAAATACTCCACCGTTTGCCACTCTTTTTTTCCATGGCAAACTATGGAAAACGGTGGCATAATTACAGACGGGTACGCTCAATATTGGGTAATAACCTTTTCTTCAACAACTTCCAGTAAATAGTGGTTTCTATGGTAGAAAACATCGCTAAGCACAAATCCGGAATCCGTTTTGAGCTATATTGCACCGTTAAAAAGTTATCAGGGTTTCCTCGATACCACCCTATAGCCATATACACGGACAGAAGGACGGACGGACAGACAGACATCGTTCCTAAAGTAGTTTTTGATGCTGAGCACAAATGTGAAATCCGTTTTGATATATATTGCACCGTTAAAAAGTTATCAGGGTTTCCTCGATACCACCCTATAGCCATATACACGGACAGAAGGACGGACGGACGGACAGACAGACATCGTTCCTAAAGTAGTTTTTAATGCTGAGCACAAATATGAAATCCGTTTTGAGCTATCTTAAACCGTTCAAAAGTTATAGGGGTTTCCTCGAAACAATCTCCTAACCATATACATTCACAAGACAGACGGACGGACGAACGGACAGACGAACAAAAGGGCGGATTGACACAAGGGTAAAATTGTATGCTGAGCACGAATCTGAAATCCGTTTTGATATATATTGCACCGTTAAAAAGTTATCAGGGTTTCCTCGATACCACCCTATAGCCATATACACGGACAGAAGGACGGACAGACAGACATCGTTCCTAAAGTAGTTTTTAATGCTGAGCACAAATGTGAAATCCGTTTTGAGCTATGTTAAACCGTTAAAAAGTTATAGGGGTTTCCTCGAACCCTTCTCCTAACCATATACATTCAAAAGACAGACGGACGGACGAACGGACAGACAAACAAAAGGGTGGATTGACACAAGAGTAAAATTGTATGCTGAGCACGAATCTGAAATCCGTTTTGATATATATTGCACCGTTAAAAAGTTATCAGGGTTTCCTCGATACCACCCTATAGCCATATACACGGACAGAAGGACGGACGGACAGACAGACATTGTTCCTAAAGTAGTTTTTAATGCTGAGCACAAATGTGAAATCCGTTTTGAGCTATCTTAAACCGTTAAAAAGTTATAGGGGTTTCCTCGAACCCATCTCCTAACCATATACATTCACAAGACAGACGGACGGACGAACGGACAGACGAACAAAAGGGCGGATTGACACAAGGGTAAAATTGTATACTGAGCACGAATCTGAAATCCGTTTTGATATATATTGCACCGTTCAAAATTTATCAGGGTTTCCTGGATACCATCCTATAGCCAAATACACGGACAGACGGACGGACGGACAGACACTGTTTTTTAAGTATAATTTAATTCTAAACACAAATTTGAAATCCGTTTTGAGATCTCTTAAACCGTTTAAAAGTTATAGGGGTTTTCTGGAGCCCACCCCCTCGCCATGAACACTCCTAAGACAGACGGACGGATGGACGGACAGAAAAACGGACGGACGCAAGGGTAGAATTGTATGCTGAGCACGAATCTCAAATCTGTTTTGAGCTATATTGCACTGTTAAAAAGTTATCAGGGTTTCCTCGATACCACCCTATAGCCATATACACGGACAGAAGGACGGACGGACGGACAGACGGACTAATAACCTCTGCCTAGCGGTATTACTCGGGTGACACCCCCCGGCGCTCCACTTCTGGTAACAGACCGGAAGCCGGCTACCGGGAATCCATTAGTTCTTTTATTATCTCATTCGGGCGTGATATTTAAACGCATAAAAACTAATTATATATGATTTTCAGACTGTGTTACTTTATTGTGTTTCTGTATTTTTCCATGGACATCGTTTGAGAGGCGATATTGTCCAATCAACGTCCAAATATTTCAGCCAATCAAATTGACCAAAAATTATTTTCTACAATGTAACAAACACACTTTTTTCTCTCGGAGAAAAAAAAATGCTGGTGCATCCTCTGACGTCCGCGCGTGTATTATATATAGAGAGAGAGATTGTAATTAATAAAATGTTGGTGACAGGAATATTATGTGAATTGTCAAAGGATTATTGTGCGTTGGTGAATACATTATTTGTGCATAGTGAACAGATTATTGTGATTTTGTGACAGGATATCCTTATTGTGCATAGTTAACGGATTATTGTGATTTGGATTATTGTGCGTAGTAAACGTAAGTTAATTTCATGTATTCTTTTGAACACATCTATATTAATTAATTTATCTACTATGAACTATAACTAACGAAATATATTAAACATGTTCATTAAGTAATGGGTAATAGGTAGTATAAAGGTACTCGGTGATAGGATTTAACATTAGAATGACGTTCTTATACAAAGTACTTCATGGTAATAACAACAATGATAATAATAATAATAATAATAATAAAAGTATTGTTTTCCGTATGGGTCAGAAAAATAATGTTTACATAAATTTTAACATATCGTTACTGCTAAACATTAATGTTTAGCATTAGTGTCCGTAACGTATATATATAATTCAGATGCCTCCCAAATACGCGTGTATTCCGAGGCAGTGCCCCAAGTGCGTCCCGGAGGGCAACAATACCGTGTTCAAACGGTTGAACGACCACCTCTGGCGATGCCATGGGGTCGCTGGTGAAGACCTGAGGATGTTAACGTCTTCGCTGAGGGCCAAGACAGGTTTGAGCCGCGTGGCAAAACGTCAATACTGGCAGTGCCGGTGCGACGTTTCCGTCGTCGACAGGGCGCAGTACCTCCGTCAGCTGCATAAAATGCAGCCGGACACTCTTGACCACGCGCTGGAGATGTGCGCCTTTACTCAGGTAAGTGTCACAATGGGTTTATATGGGATATGTTTCAAATTATACTCACACTCAGAAAGTAAAGTACATTGTTTATAACACTGACAGGTGTTTATCAACGTCTATCTACGACACCATACCACACGACTTTGTGAGGTTTGCTGTTTGACCTAATGTTACACTTCCAGGTCCAGGAGACCAGGACAGCGGGAACATACGAGGCCGGAGAGGAACCCAAGGGTGACAGGGGAGGCGGTGAGAGTGGAGCCGAGGCGGCAGCCCACGCAGATGATGAGAGCTCTAGCGGTACCGACTCGGGCAGCCCAGAGAAGGACCCAAGCTACCTCACACAGCAGTACTGCCTCAGCCTGGCGCCGAATGCCAGGGTCATGTCGGGCCGTAAAAACTGTAAGTAAACGACAAATCGCTATAGAAATCTAAAATGAGCCGGACCCGTTGAACACTCGTACAGTAATTACACACTATTGCATGATACATCAATCCAAGATATATATTGCAGTTTCCATCGTTGACCGCTACGTCGATCACATTCAGACCCGACCTGGGGGCGCCTACACCTCCACGCTTGCTGGCGAGGCGGCCATGAAGCTAAATCGTTTCATGGCCCTTTCGGGTTTCAAGGAGGGAGACGACATTAATGGGATCTTGAAGTGGAAGGGCGCCCTCGAGGTGCACGACGGGTACCTCCAGAGGGGGCACCAGCCCGGGACGGTCCGATCAGCCATCTCGTGCATCCAAAAATTCCTCAAATGGGCCAAGGACGAGAGGCTGGCGGACGCCGCACTCGTGGACGAGGTAAGTGTGACAAGATGATAGTATTGATAATATGTATTTATTTATTTCTGTAAACTATGCCTTCTTTTAAGACATACATTCTAATTCACCTGTATTTTACAGGCGCTTCGGTCGATGCAGGGATGCCTGAGCGCGACGCGCGTGCAGCTCAAGACGCGGGAGGTGGAGCGGAGGGTCCAAGAAAGCTCTTGCCTCCTAACTGACACGGACATGGAGGCCCGCTTCCGCACATCGGACTCTGTGCGGAACGCCATCGAGAGCTTTCAGAGGGACCCCCGCCAGTATTACGAGTGCATACGAGGGATACTCGTGCTATTGATGGCTATCCCCAACGGCTCCCGCGCTGGGGAGTTTGTTCACCTCAGAGTATGTACTTTAAAACTATAGATCAGCCTTGTATTGATACCAAAATATACTCAAATATGTATGTGGTCCTCTATAGGATATGGTATATATTTCAATAATATTGACGATTTACATCACAGTACAATCGGTAAATGTTGACCTTTAAAGGTATCGACACATTTGGATGTTGCATTGCAGATAAAGCACGTCGACAGGTACGAGGAGTTCGATGACGGAAACCAGTACACCATTACCATCGACGCCCACAAAACGTCAAAGTTCGGAAGGTATGGATACTTCCACCTGACGCGCCATACCTTCCGGCTTCTCCAAACTTACGTTGCGACTGTGAGGAGCCTCCTATATCCGGGCAGGAGCGACCAAAACACAGAAAACGAGCTCGTGTTCGGCCGCGCGGACAGAGAGGAGCTGCGTCAAACCACGATCAACAAGTGGATAAAGAGAGCCTGGAATATGTAAGTATCTGAGTTTTGTGCATGATTCTGCTGTTTTTGCTGCGGTTAAATATGATACTTGCATAAATAAATGTAATCAGATCTGGACTGGCGGCGCAGTATCCCCGGTACAAGATATCTCTCACGGCCAACAGGAAGCTCATTACTGTACAGGCCCGGAAGGTGGACATGTCCATGGCCCAACCCATCGCAGACATGCTCTGCCACAATAAAACGACGGCGGACTATGACGTGGTCGAGCAGAAGTAAGTTGCTGTGACATAAGATTACATTTGTATTGAAATTCGTTCAGGTACGCCAACGTTTAGCTATGAATGTTCATTCCTTACGAAAGTTAACACTCGTAACAGGTCCCACAGCGTGAGAAAAACGATATAATTTACACTCAGCCATCGTACATTAACATTATACATTTGTTCATATTCAGACAAAGGTCACAGCAGGCTTACTTGTGGCTGCGGGAGGCCAGGGAGGGGCACGCCACCGCGTCGGCGACCGCCCCGGACCCCTGAACCTACTAGACAACGTCCCGCTAGCCACCTTACGCAGGCAGATTCAGGGCCGAGCGGGGGCCGCCACCGCGACAGCGACCGCCCCGAACCCGGACCGTGCGGAGACCACCGCCTTCGAAGAGCAAGAAAGGGACCCTCAACCGCCTGCGACGAAGAGCAGCCGGGGCCCTCTAGGATCCAGTCCGATGCCGACGACGCCGAGCAGGAGGCACGGGTAAGCTTGAAATTGATTCAAACACGATTTACAATGCAGATAAATTTACGCGAAACCAATGATTTATTTACTTATATAATCTATTCGCATTATAGCTTCCTTAACAGATATTGAACACATATTCTTACACATGTTATGTCTATTTTCCACAGGAGGAGCTCGAGAACGTAGATTATCACGTCCGCCAGGCGCAAGCCTTACTCGATACGGACGAGGAGGACGAACAGTCGATCTGCAAGGCCAAGAAGCATGTCAGAGTCATAGACTCGGACTCTGACAGTGCGATCCCCGACACGGACATGGATTCCGTGACAGGGTCGGAGGTTACACGACCTAGGAAGCGTATTTCATTACTGACACTGAAGTAGTTGAAATTGAAAAACTGTTTGCTTTAGAAATACAACAGGCACTTAGGGTGAACAATACCGTTCCTATCGAGCTCATCAGGGAGAAGAGGGTCGGCCATTTCCCTCGACTCTCTCACGAGCAGATTCGCGAAAAAGTGCGAAACATTTGTAAAAAGCAGAGAAGATTTTATTGGCGTTGATTGACTTAACTTTTTTTAATTTGGCATATTAATCATAAGCAGATTTGCATACAAATTTTGTTCACACTGGCTGCCTACTTAGACATAATTAATAAACATTGTACTAAATTTCTCTTTATATTGTTATTGGTTATATTATTTTTTATTGTCTGTACTAAAAAAATATCAAAAAATGCAAATTATAACTTCAGTACAGACACTTACTTGTTGTTATATATCTAGCGTAAGAAACCCCATAATGTTGCCTGATCCCTACCTCCTTTGTAGCTCCCTAATTCCCTAAGGGGCCAAGATATCCCAAAAGTAACACCGGATTCGTGCTCAGGAATGAATCCTAACATAGATTTCGATATCTTAGGGTAGTATGTCAAGGTCAACGATCTTAGAATCCTCGCCTAAGTTAGAGCGTAAGAAACCCCATAATGTTGCCTGACCCCTACCTCCTTTGTAGCTCCCTAATTCCCTAAGGGGCCAAGATATCCAAAAAGAAACACCGGACTCGTGCTCAGGAGTGAATCCTAACATAGATTTCGATATCTTAGGGTAGTATGTCAAGGTCACCGATCTTAGAATCCTCGCCTAAGGTAGAGCGTAAGAAACCCCATGTTTCTTGATCCCTACCTACTTTGTAGCTCCCTAATTCCCTAAGGGGCCAAGATATCCCAAAAGTAACACCGGATTCGTGCTCAGCAATGAATCCTAACATAGATTTCGATATCTTAGGGTAGTATGTCAAGGTCAACGATCTTAGAATCCTCGCCTAAGTTAGAGCGTAAGAAACCCCATAAAGTTGCCTGACCCCTACCTCCTTTGTAGCTCCCTAATTCTTTAAGGGGTCCAGATACCCAAAAACTAACACCGGATTCGTGCTCAGCGATGAATCCTAACATAGATTTGAACATCTTGCGGTTGTATGTCAAGGTCACCGATCCGGTCAAAAAAGTCCAAGGACATCAATGAAACATTGTTTTCTATGTTAGGATTCATTGCTGAGCACAAATCCGCGATCTGTTTTCAGATATATTGCACCGTTGAAAAGTTATAAGGGTATAATGGACCCCACCCCCTCGTGTTTCTTACGCTAAAAAATACCAAGACTTTTTTTTTTGTTCCATTTGGACTTATTATAACTTTTTATGGTTTTATATGTACAGTTACACTTGTCCAGCCATCCTAGTAGACTAGCTTTCCACCAAAATGTCTGTATTGCAACGACTTAGACGTAAAACTATACATGTATTCACACTTTATACCCCTCGGGCGTGACTTTTGGTCATAGTTTTTGACAAAATTCTTAGCGCAGCATCATTTCCTGCTTGTTTCCCATCAGTCTACACTGAAAACGCACACAAAATACAAATACAGACCATCAGGGGTTTCCTGCTACGCATAACATATGTTACAACATGCTTTACCTGTGCGCTTTGACCCTAATCCTAACCCAAAATACTTGTACCCCCCAGCAAACGATTATATCGTTTGCAACTACTTTGTGCCAATTAAATCCGACACTAAAAACATTTAAAACCCAGCCAGGGTACGTGCCGTTTATGTAGGGTCGAAATAGGGGTAAAATACACTAACAGTACCCTGTTTCAAGTACCCCAAACACCCAGAAAAAAACGGTTAGCACTTTCAATTCATATTTTTCTTTTTCACTATTCATCCTGTAACAATATTCCACAAATTATATCAGATTGTAATTGAAAATAAATAATCGTCTCAAAATGCCGAATAACCCTGTGGTTTCTTACGCTTATTTTGGGTAATCTAACTTTTTTTTTATGTGGCCCTTTAAATTATCTCCCCTTTTTTCTTGTTATGGCCCCTTAATTGTCTGTAACGGTCACGACATTTGGCCCCCATCCTATAAAAATAAATTTTGCGCACGTATTCCAGCAAGAACCTATCACCCCCAGTCATTTTTCATGTATTCTTAACAAGGGGCAGATAACTGTCCAGGATTTTACATTTTATCGCCTCTTAACTATTTATAACAAATACCACCAATTATATCCCCTAATATAAATATTTATATTTGGGCGTAAGAAACCCACTAAACGTAAGAAACCACATAACTTCGTAAGAAAAGGCATCCAAATCGTAAGAAAACACATCCAAATCGTAAGAAACCACATATGGATCCTTACATATCGTAAGAAAAGCCGAAAAAGCGTAAGAAACCACCAAAAAAGCGTAAGAAACCACATCGGACCATACCCTATCAAACGAACAGTCCTTTCAATTAAAGAAACAATCATGTTGATGTGAAACTTGTGCATCCTTCAACATGTTTTTTTAATATAACAGCTTATGATGTTAATCTTACCTGCAATAGAATGGCCTAATATTTGCAATAAAATAAAAACGAAGTGTGTCGTGGGAAAAACGGACATAATGCATGTGCGTAAAGTGTCGTCCCAGATTAGCCTTTGCACACGCTAATCCAGGACGACACTTTCCGCCAACAGTGGATTTATGTTTAGAAGAGACTTCCTTGAAACAGAAAATACCATAAAAGCGGAAAGTGCCATCCTGGATTAGCCTGTGTGGACTGCACTGGCTGATCCGGGACGACACTTTACGCTCATGCATTAAGCCCGGTTTTCCCACGACGCGCCTCAAATATATTTCTTTTGATGCTCATTTGTAATTAACTGCTAACAGATTTACAATACATACATGTATCTCTTTCTTAACACAAGTGTGCAGATCAGGAAAGAGCTACCTGGTATTCACCTCAATTGACTCTACTCTGCAGAGATGGAGTGAAAATACCTACCTCATCTTGCCCAAGCTTGATAAAGTAAGTTATATATTTTACCAAAAAAAAGTTGTTTATTTTAAGAAAATGAAAGTGTTGTTAGTCTATAAGAATGCACTGTGTCTATCAAACAGGGAAATAATATTACATGTTCGATAATAAATCCCACGACATGCATCTTTAAACTGATTTCTGACTTAAATTGTGTTTTCAATGACAATTTAAAAGATGTGCATTAACTTTCATCACATTTTTGTGTTTGATCCTATTTATTTTGTAATGTATAATTTTATTTTCAACATACATCTTCAAAATGAGTACTTTCAGAACATGTGTTTAGGTCGAGGAACCAAGAATTCATGGCAAGCGCACAAAGAGGAGACTGAAAGTGTTTTGTTGGCATGGAGGATACAGAAATGCAGTGGATGTAAACAAATGAATGTGAAACACCCCATAATTCTGATGACAAAACAGTGAACAGTCCAATGAACTGTTAAAATTATGCTTTTTCTGGTTAAAAAGGCAGTTATTGCAAAACTTGTATGGAGTCCAGTATTTTCGTGTTCATTAAAAGAGGGGGATAACAGAAATGCAGCGGAAGTAAACAAATGAATGTAAAACACCCCAAAATTCTGACGACAAAACAGTGAACAGTTCAATAAACTGTTAAAATTATGATTTTTCTGGTTAAACAAAAAATGTCTTTAAAAAAGACAAACGGCATTGAAATTATTATTGAGATGTCATTTAAAAACTACCTAACCAGACGGCCAAGATGATCGGCTACGTGACTTCTCATACCCCAGATTTTTTGGTCCCCACCCATATTAGGAGACTTATTGGACCCCAGATTTTTCGGACACTATAAGAAAACTTCTCTGACCCAAAAGTTAATTTGAGATAAATTTATTAATTTAAAAATAAAATAAAATTATCATTAATATATATGCCGTGAATAAACCAATCATACAGCTCCATGTTTCCACCAGTGATATATGAATAACCAAAATAATTTAAGTTAACATAATTGTTATCTGAATTTGTCAAGCCAATTTAACAATTTAAGAAAATAACTTCGGGTATGAATTAAAATTATTATGTATCAGACAAGTCTATATAGTTATTTATAGTACTGGTAATATACCATTCATGTTAGTTATCTAATATAATAATGATTTGAAGTCAAATAAGCATTTATACTGTGTATCCCAATAAAAAGCAATAGTCAGGGAACATTCAGCGATTTTTGAAATGTTAAGACTTTATTTTTGATAACGCAAACATAACAATTCATTAGACAATGACGATTTTAAATTATATCAGTAGAAATATGATATATCAAGGGTTCCTGTGTATAATTAGTATTGCAAATTGTGTATTCATGCTACGCGAATAACAATTTGATGTATTCCGAATCTTCTTTCATAACATTTTATCTATAGAAAATGTAGCATCTTTTTACATATTGAATAACATCTACTGGAGAAGTTGATAGAAAGATGCAATTATAAATAATCGTTAATAAATCGTAACCATAATTTTAATTCAAATTAACAGTAAGTTTATAAATATAAATTCCCCATTTATTGAAATTTATAGGTTATGATTCTCTGAACGCTGTTATTGATGCATGTACGAGTATATTAACACAGCTATACAACGGCTGCTAGCTTTAGAATGACACTATTATTTCTGGAATGGGATGAACTCACTAGAATCAATGGGTTACATGGAACGGCAACTCTGTGAATGAGATTTATGAATGGGAACATTGCACAATTGCTATTTATAGAGCGTACCGCTTATATAAATGTAGGTTAAACAAAATAGTAATTTCGTTACGTGAATGAATATAGCATTCTGTTTATTGTATACAATTAGAAAATACGTTCATAATTAGACTCAGTTCTATAACATATGTCGAGGATATGTTTATAACTTCATTTCAACCGCTTATGTTAACAATTATGTAAATTTTTAATTCCCAAAAGTATGCAACAGTTATTGGTATATGTTAAACCATTGTTTGAAGTTTGCATTCCCTAAAATTAGAAAATTTGCCAAATGCTATTGGCATTCAATTTTCCCGCTGCATAATTATTGCAAGAAAATCTAGGTCAAAAGTGATCTTCGACAGCTACGCCGAAAAAAGGCAGTAATTGTAGAACTTGTATGGAGTCTAGTATTTTCGTGTTCATTATAAGCGGGGGGATACAGAAATGCAGCGGAAGTAAACAAATGAATGCGAAACACCCAAAATTCTGACGACAAAACAGTGAACAGTTCAATAAACTGGGGGCTGACGTGTGCTAGTACACTGGGGGCTGACGTGTGCTAGTACACTGGGAGCTGACGTGTGCTTGTACACTGGGGGCTGACGTGTGCTAGTACACTGGGGGCTGACGGGTGCTAGTACACTGGGGGCTGACGTGTGCTAGTACACTGGGGGCTGATGTGTGCTAGTACACTGGGGGCTGACACGTGTAACGAAAAGTGTTTCTCAAAGACAGCATGTGTATGTTCCTCATTGAAAGCGTGTTTACATTCCTTCCAGAAATGACTATATTTAGCACGTGGTGGGTACATTTTTGTGTATTTCCTGGACTTTTATAATTGTCATAGAGTTCAGATAGCAGTTACACGATGTTAAATGTTATTTTCTATAATACAAACGCCTTTTCTTGTTATGCTGTATGTTGTAGTGCAGGTGATGTCATAAAAACACGCATTTTGTGCGTTTTGTGCATAATTTCATCTACACCTACACAGAAAACAATGATTAATAATTGTGATTACTTTAAATAATGTCATAATTTGGAAATAATACGCGTTTTTTCTCAGTTTCTGATAATAAAACAACATACATAAGGATTTTTTCACTGTTGTGTGTACGTGTTGCACAGATAGCGTGCATGTTTTCCAACGAAGCCAAATTTTATGTGTGTGTTTATCAATGAAATGATGTTTAATATCAGGAAATGAATCACGCTGTATGTCCATACTGCCGCGTTTCATTTGGCGGGGTAAATGATGCGTTATATCACAGCGCAGCGGTCCATCCAGAGGAAAAATTATATACATGTTCAAGACACTCCCTGCATCAAAAGTAAGATATAACAAAGCATGTTTAAAGTACTTGGTTGTGATTTGGCATCAAAAGTAAATGATTTAAAGTTTGATGAATTAACTGGAAAGCTATCAATTCCAACCTCAGTGACGGTGGAAAATCCTGTTAGTAAATTACAGAAATATGCCAAGCAAGTCAGTCCATTGCCTGTTATATACACAAGAAGAAAAGCAAGAAGTAAATGCCTTAGAACCGCGAAGTGATAATAACCTTATTGATCTCGAAACATTGTCGGAACAACTTGGTGCAACAAATCTCTCTGTTGATCGAAGTATTACTGAACAAGATCAATTAAATTCATGTATGACAGTCATGCATACATGTATATGTATTACCATTGCTAAATACTTCAACAGTAATAAAGGTAATTCAACCAAGTTAATTAAACCATCTTACAGCTTATACATAAGGCACTCCTATAGCTATTCATAAAGCATCTTAGGTAAAACAATAACTATAGCACTAATTTCAATAATTTCATGAACTAATTTAATTTTATTAAGCCTAATTTTTGTGATTATAATTAATTGCAAAGTATGAGAATATTTTAAGATTCACTGAAGATGCTTCATGAGTACGGACCCAGGTTATCTATAAATAAGCCAAGACAGCATTCAAGTCTGTTTCAACTTAAACTGAACGACCACGCTAACATAAAGTTATGTTCTATTCCATATTCTGTTAAAATATATACAACATTCGGCCAATGAACTAACGTATTCGCATAAAAGATGGCATAACCAAAATAATTAAATAAATGGTTGATTGGAACACTATCTTTGTAATAAAATCATATATGTACTACTTAGTACTGTTGATACATTCAAACCAATAAAATAAAATAGTTTTACATTGAAAACATTTTCTTTAAATGTTGTTTTAAATCTAAAAATAAATAAAATACGTACGATGTACAGTTCCTTATTTACGATGCTTGGAAAAGCTGATTGATGTATTAGATAAGAGAAATGTCGACATTTCTGGAAATAACCCGATGTGAATGGAATCCACTTTTAGTTTATCTGTGAAACAACTGTAAATAAAATCTAACTGACAGACGATTTAGACAAATTAAAAACATATAGTCTTAAAAGCAAAACGGGCTAAACCGCAAAATGAAAACTGATAACAAGACCTATAACAAAGAAATATATGTATTTGTTTGAGAATTCTTGACAGAGCAAGAATAAAGTTCTCTCAAAGAACATAAAAGTTTACTTTCCAGTCAAGTTTAATAATGCGTAAACTTAAACAGCTCTACTCCAATATAAATATATTTTAGAATGAGCAATACCAAACACATTTAAGATTTTTTACACACATGGTTATTGATTTAAGCACAATTTCCGCAAACACTCAATCTTCAAATTTAAAAGTATAGGTAAAAATTAGGGATGTCAACGAATATCCGGATAACCATTTATCCGGTTACTATGTTAATATCCGGTTACCAAGTTAGTAACCGAATATTCGTATAAAAATTGAAAATCCGATTTTTCTTGTTTTTTTAGGCATACAAACGCCCTTATTGCATGTATATTATTAACACAACACAGCTATAGGCCTCTACAGGTCTCCACCTCCTACTGCGGACGTGTCATAATCACACCCCTCGGTCGAAATACGATTATCATAAAACAACAGGTGGTGCTTTCACACCACACTAACTTTGACAGGACTATTAAACAAACAAGATGTGACAATCGATTATGCCAATTAGGTGCGTCCCTCTTGATAAGATATGGTTCTCTATCAGTTAACAATGCCAATTAAAATAAAATATATAGTAACATTGATCCATCATTGTTTTTGTGTTTATGTGCATTTGATTAGCACATTGCTTATGTTACTCAAACATCGCAATGTACGGGTTTACCATACACCAGTCAACCTTAACACCTACTTACATTAACGAAAATCATATGTTTAATTGGGGTACTTTAATTGAAAGGCATAACAACATTGCACGCTACACAAAACAAACAAAACGCGCAATTCACTAACAGAAATCGACGTAGTTTGTTACATGTACTTTTTTTCAATAATAAAATAGTATTGTGTTTTCAAAATAGAACTATCGTCTAGATGTCAACTTAATTTTGCAACTTCAACACGTGCCAGATTCCGGCCGCCAATGCCGATCTGTACGGTTATCCGGATAGTATCCGGATATTACATACAAATAAAGTTCGTAATTCACCTTATGGAAATTTATATTTGCGTTTTTTAACTTAACTGTTGAAATAAAGAACAAACAATTCAGATAGGTTCATGAAAACTTCGGGTGATGTTTATGTGTTTAATAAACAACAGAAAAAGTTACTTCTCTCTGCTACATGTTTTCTGAACTCTTGTCAAACTGTACAACCATGAAAAAGCTTTGCCCCACAGACACCGTTTGTCCTTGTTTCCATGGACACCATTTTTATGTGCTTTTAATGAGTTGAATTTTTAGCTCTAGTGAACATTTTGTGCAGTGAGACAGAACCATTTGAATAAGTTGGGTAGCGGAACACTAACCGAACATTTGTGTAAAATTACTTGAAAATCAATTCAGATAGGTTCATGAAAACTTCGGGTGATGTTTATGTGTTTAATAAACAACAGAAAAAGTTACTTCTCTCTGCTACATGTTTTCTGAACTCTTGTCAAACTGTACAACCATGAAAAAGCTTTGCCCCACAGACACCGTTTGTCCTTGTTTCCATGGACACCATTTTTATGTGCTTTTAATGAGTTGAATTTTTAGCTCTAGTGAACATTTTGTGCAGTGAGGCAGAACCATTTGAATAAGTTGGGTAGCGGAACACTAAACGAACATTTGTGTAAAATTACTTGAAAATCTAGCCATAGGTTTAGAAGAAAATGGCGTTTAGACATAATTTTATTTTCAGCTCTGGCGGCCATCTTGTGCAGTGAAGCAGAACCATTTTCACAGGTTTAGTAGAGGACCATCCAAGGAACATTCTTTGAAGTTTCATGAGAATTGACCAACAACTTTTGAAACTTTAACACAAATTCTATGTTAAGATCTAGTGGCTATTTTGTGCAGTCAGGCAGAACTATTTGAATAAGTTTGGTAGAGGAACACTAAACGAACATTTGTGTAAAATTATTTGGAAATCTAGCCATAGGTTTAGAAGAAAATTGCATTTAAACATAATTCTATTTTTAGCTCTGGTGGCCATCTTGTGCAGTGAAGCAGAACCATTTTCCCAAGTTTGGTAGAGGACCATCCAAAGAACATTTCTGTAAAGTATCATAAAGATTGACCACAAACTTTTCAAAGTATGACAGGAATACAAAACTTAACGCAAATTGTTAACGACATCGCAACGTCCGCCCGCCTGCCCAGCCGCCCAACTGACCGGTTTTTGCTAGTCAAGCCAATATTTTTCGTCGAAAAATCCGGCTACAAAATATATCAGAAATACATATTTTAATATGTTATTAAATGTGCATGTAAAAACTTAATAGCTTAATAATTACAGACCTTGAGTCCAACAGTTCTTCATTTAATGAAGGTCAAATTACGTTTGATGAAAATATTTGAAATTAGCTGATGTAAATTACTGTTTCTGTGTCCCTTTTCTGTTTTCTCTGAGTGATTTGATGTTCATTGCTTTTTACATATATGATTATTTAAAAAATGCTTACAAACATAACTTAAATTTGATTTGATGTATGGCATTAGCTTAATTTAATGTATTAACTCACTTTGTCTATTGGGTATTTTGTGATGTGCTGGTCCAAAGTATCTGACTGGTTTATTTCTAGTTGGTCTTTGAAAAATTTAGAGGTATAGAGGTAGACGTTTCAAATGGCCTGTGTAATCAGCAATATTCACAAATGCAATTTGTGGTAAGTGCAATGTTTTCATTTCAGTTTAATCCTATTTGTTGCGCGTCGTGAGAAAACCGGTCTTAATGCATGTGCGTAAAGTATCGTCCCGGATTAGCCTGTGCAGTCAGCACAGGCTAATCCAGGATAGCTCTTTCCGCCTACAGTTGATTTATGTTTAGAAGAGACTTTCGTGAAACAGAAAATACCATAAAAGCGAAAAGTGCCATCCCGGATCAGCCTGTGCGGACGTCATAGGCTGATCCGAGACGATACTTTACGCACATGCATTAAGTCCGGTTTTGCCACGACACACCTCATTTATTTTAGCACGATTGTGTCAAAAGCCTGAGGCTTATGGAGACACTCTCGAGTCCGTTGCCTGGGTAGAACCAGTACTTGGTTTTCATTTTGTTTCAAATGCCTATTTTAAGTTGACCGTCAGTTGGAAAAAAGTGCCAGTAGTTGTAGTTAGATCATGAAGCCCTATGCAATACCAGAGGACATTAGCGCCGAAATTGGGTCCCAAATCATTTTGTCCCTCTTCTTCGTTTTGAGAAAAAAAATAACGGCATTCTCAATAACTGCCAGCACATAAACCAAAAATGAGGTATGTAAAAAAGATGGCGTGACGACCGAAGCAAACCACACTAAAAATGCACATACGTCTTAAGGAGATGACAGAGCAGTTGATGCAACAAAGAGGACACAGCAGGTTCGAAGATTAAAACAGGTGGGACCGCAGAGTCTAGGGATAAAATTTAAACAGAGAATAGTCATAGAAACAAAAAATCTAATGTTAAATGTGAAACAAATGTAAACACTCTGGATGAGCCTGCAAACCACGACATAAAAACAAATACAAATATCACTGACAATAGAAAAGACAAACATGACACACACATAGAAAATTACGAATAGTTGGTATACTCTAGTGAGCAGTGCTCGCGGGTAAGTAGTCCTCGCGGTTTTTTGAAACTGCGCCACCTGCTTTGTTTACATCGTTCACAAGGTTCCGGTTGCTGTCAACCAGTTGTAAAATCGATTTTCAACAGAAATGAATCGTGTTCTGGTAAGTTTTTTTATTTGAATTGATCAAAAATTGAAATTAAATAAGTTTTACACCAAAAAACACACACATATTTTATGTTCCCACTCACAAATCGACTTGTTTGTGTCCCGTCTGCTCAAACAATGTCAGGTTAGACTCTAGTAAATTTTTGTTGGTTACATACAACTATATTCATGCCCAATTTATCAGTTGGTCAGGATGTAGTAAATTTACTTCAGTTATTGAATGCTTAGGTTAATGGGGTCTATGATTGATTTGCTTTTGTTTCTCATTTTTCTTTTGCAGAAAGAAAAGCCTGTAAGGGAAAAGAAGCCGTATGATAGGGACAATTTGCAGAGGGCATTCCAGGCCACATTGACCGGAACATCTGTTTACAGGGCAGCCCGCCTATATGGGGTTCCAGAGTCGACACTGAGAGATAGGACCAGGGGCAACGTAACTCTGTACTGTACCATGGGCCCAGCAAGACTATTCAGTCCTGAAGAAGAGAAACAACTAGCACATCATATAACTCACATGGGAAACATTGGGTATGGTTATCCAATTTCTGAAATTCTTGGTGTTGCGGCTGGGTATGCAAAATCCCTTGGAAAGACGGTAGCTAAGGATCAGCTATCTAAGCCCTGGTTTTACTCTTTCCTCAAGAGGCATGAAGAACTCAAAGTTGTGACACCCCAGAAACTCACCTCCTCAAGGGCAAAGTCATCCTCTGAGAAGACAATATCTACATACTTCTCAGAACTTTCTGATGTTCTTCAACAAAACGATCTGCTGAATGCCGCAGAAAGGATTTACAATATTGATGAAACAGGGTTCTCTACAGAACACACCCCTCCGAAAATTGTATGTGGCAGGGAATGTAAGCCACAGGCCATTACATCCCCGAGGACCAGGACTGTGACCATTGTTGGCGGGGCCAATGCTATCGGTAACCATATCCCACCATTCTATGTGTTTCCGGGGAAGCGATGGGTGGACCAGTTGCTGGACGGTGCACTTCCAGGGTCTGATGGAGGGATGTCAGATAGTGGTTTCGTGAACAGGGGTCTTTTTGAGACATATCTCATGGGCCACTTTGCTAAGCACGCTTGTCTAGATACAGCATCGAGAAAACCTGTTCTTGTGTTGTATGATGGACATAAAGCCCATTTGTCATTGACCCTTGCTGACTGGGCAAAAGAACACAATGTGGTTCTATTTGTTTTGCCACCCCATACCAGTCACCTGACGCAGCCACTTGACGTTGGAGTGTTTGGCCCTCTAAAGAAGTTATATAACAAAGAGTGCCAATCATACATTCACAGCAATCCTGGAATATCCATCACCAGGTATGAGATTGCCAGACTCACCGCCAAACCATATACCAGGGCATTTTCAACCGAAAATATATGCTCGGCGTTCAGAAAGGCAGGAATTTATCCTTTCAATGGTGACGTGATAAACAACATCCAGACTGCCCCAGCCACTATCTACCCAGCTAGTGATGCCAGTACAGACCAGATTGAACATACACCAGGATCTACTATGCCTATCAGCACAGAACCATCCACTGCTAATCCTCAACCTTGCAAAGGAAAGGAATACTTGAATAGCAGATTGATAAAGACTGTGAAACAGAGGCCCCGTAAAAAATTCATCCCCCCACCTTCGGTCACCGGCAACTTGATTTCAGAAGTTAACATGAATACATTGAGGGATCAAGAAGAAAAGAGACAGACACAAACTTGTCAGAAAACATCAAAATCAAGTGGAAAAACACCAAAAGTAAGGCAACAGTCCCAAACAGTCAACAGAAAATCAAACCCAAAACCATCCACTTCTGGACTTGTAGTGACACTGCGAGATGACCAGCAACAACAGAACTCCTCAGATGAAAGCCAGAACAGCAATGACACTGAAGAGGATTTGTGTTGTGTGTGCAAGAAGAGATACCCCGAAGCTTTGAGGGGTTGTACATCCCTGGTTATTGTTAAATGGGGTCAGTGTGATCAGTGTGGACACTGGGTCCACCTGAGATACTGCACTGCTGTATCTGTCTTGAGGAGAGACTCTCTGTTCCGGTGCACCCATTGTCCAGAGAACCAGGCTGAAGAGTGAAATGAAATGGTCTTCCCTGCTGCTCTATTAGCAAAATAAACAATTGTTTAAATAGTTCATGAGATTTATTTATTTATTTATGTTGAAAACATGTTGTTTTATTGATTATAAATGACTGATTAAATTAATGGTGTAGTGTAACCGGATTATTGTTTACTGTGGTGTAACCCGCGAACTTGACTTACTTCCCTTAGAAGAAAATGTCTGCTTACTCATGTTAGTAAATTTATAATTTTAAGTTAGTTCTTCGACTTTTCGTGCCATCTTTGGCAGAATTTGATGTAAAACTAATTTATTAAGGTGATTGGTAGTTGAAAACATAAGATATATTTTGTGTTTGATAAAAAATATCAATCATTTGTTTACTACCGCGAGTACTGCTACCTCCACTATACCTACAAATATTGATGATTGTTTGAAAATGTATGTAGTTGTTAAGTTTAAAGGCATACAACATTCTGGTCTTGTCCAGAATGTTCAAAATGAAGAATGAAACTGTTGTGCAAGCTTCATGTTATTAGGAAAAATAATCAAATTGGCCTAAGAAGAGACCTCTCATGCATATAACTAGTGACATAATGCCATGACCATTATACAAGAACTGATTCCATTACCGAACTCGCGCATTTTTACGATCAATTAGAAAGTGTTTCAGTGTGTACTCATGAATTGTAAGTGAACATGGGTAAATAATAAAGAATAATTATGCCGATTCTTATGATGATAACTAATTTGGGTTGAAAAGATGAAACAAACTCAAGTTAGCATATTATGTGCATTTTGGGTAAACGAATTGTGTTGTTTGCAGTAACGAAAATTTGTTTGAATGACATGTATAGCCAACAGTGGTGTAACGATGTCTACATATATTCATGTGCATTTTTATAATAGGTTCCATGGAAATTGACACATGCAAACAGTCCTTCCAATAACCTAAATAAGGTTAATACAGTAAAATTTACTTACTTTATAAATTTCTGTTATTGATGTTGTAAAGTGCTTGTGTGTAAAATTACAGGCTTTTATTACAAAATAATATATTTTATCAACATAGATAATCAGAGTCTCTCTCAAGTAATAATAGGGAGGTTCCAAAAAAATTGTACATGTACTGGTACGTGTAGACTTCTTTTTGAGCATTTTGTTATTGTTGGAAATACCCAGGTGCACAAGTTCAAATGCTGATGAATATGTTTATAAAGTTTCGTCACTCTAGCAGTATGATTCGGACAAGACACAGAAATTGAAAAAGTGTCACAGGAAATTGAATGTGGAACGAAGCAAGACACAGGCTGTTATGTCACCAAGGAAAATGAAGGGCTACATAGAATGAAAAGAGAAGTTGCTCAGGAAACTGAAATTTAGGTGTCACGGAAAAATGATAGTATAGTGGAACAAGATATTAACAATGAAAATTGAATTGTTCACAAACGCGCCCCTAGACATAATGGCCGAGCACAATTTGCGCGTAGACATTACTCGAGCAAATTTCAAGAGTATAATCAGCTCTTCCAACACGTCATTCAGAACAGTTCATAACTACAACAAGGAGGATGGAGAGCGACAACATCTCCCGCGCCTTAGTTGCTGAGGCAACGCCTACTCAACTAAGCGTTTCTGGCAATGAAACTGCTTCTTCCACCAATGCTTATGTCGATAGACACGAATCTAACATCGATTTAGATGCTTCTGTGAATAGTGTTAGTGTTGGTATTGATCATTCCTATGTTGACAGTGATGACGATGAAACGGCCTTAAATCGAGACTTTGCTTATCATTACAGTATTAGATTCTACAGGGGACCAAAGGATGTTAGTAAAAACGATATTGTTTTAACGCCGTACTTTCGCAGCCTGATCTATGTCAGGAAGGACTTTAATGAGAATGATTTGAGCGAGGCCAAGCAGAAAATGTAAACCTGCTTAGAACAGTTCCTCCGGGAGAAATCTGGATAGTACGTCAAAAAGATCATAAAACTGGAAATACCTACCGTATTGACATCATAAAGGCGGAACGTCTCAATGAAACTATTTCGATTAACGTGTTTACTTATGAGGACGAACATATATATACATTTACGCATAACTGAACACGCACCTCTTGCATCAAGTGAATTTGCTGCGGATGAATTGTCGCAATATTACTTGATAACAGACTAGAATCTGTTTGTGTCACGTACAAAGGCTCATAGATCAAAATTGTATTATTGCCCTTACTGTCTGCACAGGTTTCGCAAGCAGACGTTTCTGTAGGAATATAAACAATATTGTCCCCGGCACAGTGCTAAAAGGGTGGACCTACCAAAGCCTCGTCAAACTGATATTCTACCATTTAAGGATTACGAAATGTTTGAAGTACCTTTTGTCATCTATGCTGATTTCAAGACCATAAATACAAAGATAGCCATGTGCGCCTCTAAACCCAACCAGTCCGCCACTACGTCGACTAAATTCAAAGTGTGGGGTGTTGGGTAAAACGTCGTATGCGAAGAGGGCAGTTACACGAAACCTACTGTGGTTTACAGAGGCGAGGACGCTGCTATAAAACTCATTTAGTATTTGTTAAAAGAGCAAGAGGAGATAAAAGAAGCATTGTTATCACGTAGAACTGATAAATATACATGCCTTTTGTATTGAATATAGCACACATTAAATTTCCCAATTTCACAGAAGAAAACGCCGTTAGGACCATGGTGAGAAAAATATGTGCACAAACTGGAAAATTTACACAGGAATGGATGTCAGTGCAAATAAAAGTACCATTATTTCAACACTTTGCCTGAGAATGATGCGTATAATTTTAAAAGCTTGGGACTTGACAAAACTGACAAGAAAAATGGCGATATAGTTACAAAGAAAGGACTTACAAAGTATTTGCATCCCAAAAAATTCAATTGGAACTACTTGAATTTGAAGTATAAAATATATACAAGGAAAAAGGATTGACCACTTTGTAAAAAGATTCAGACAAAAAGCAATGAAATACGAATTTGCAAAAAAGGTTTAAGCAATCAGGAATGAGATAGGGAAAGCTGCATAATAAAAGCCTACTGGACTCTGAAAAAACATTGAAAATAAATGCTTACCACCGCTCAAAATATGGACATAACGAGGAAACAAGCACATGGGATATGAAGTGAACCACAAAATGTAGGTCAGTCGACATAATACGATGATTAAGCCGCCAAATTAAACACAATCACAACGTGCTACTACGCCATGGTTGCCCCCTGTCCCGATTCAGTGCATACACTGGAAAATAAATGTAAAGACTGTAAACGAATCAGATCGCTGAACTGCGTCGGAAAACAAAGCAACATTTGTTATTGTAAAATCATGTCTACTCAGTAGGCAGCAAGCCAGAAATCAGTGAACCCGGAAATAGTGTTTCCAATACGGAAACCCGGAAAGCCTACCAGGAATCGCAAGAAATATTACCAGTTTAGTTAAAATGAACGTTGGGTTGGAATTTCTAAGCTTATTCAATGTTATGCCCTAATGCCAGCATTTATATAACTTGGAAATAAGCGTGATAAAAAACACCATTACACCTTTCGGGAGAAAAGTGCAAAAAGCGAAAGAAATAACAGACGTCACAGATTGTTAGCGATCGCAAATATACACAAAACATTTGTGTTTAGATAAGAGAGTTCTTCAATACCGAACCTAACTATGGGGAAATGTAAAATGTGAGGGCTGGAAAGAGGAAGACGGATTGTAGAATATGACATTCATTTTTCTAGTTAAAATTTTGTAAGTAAGGTCCAACAACGCTGAGAGGTTTGAGTGGTGGTCTCTATGTAATATTTAGTACCAATGACTGTTGTGAAGTAAATAATGTTCCCTATTGGAAAACTCACAAATAAACCACGGAAAACTCACAAATAAACCAAATCAATAGCCATGCCTAATTTTGTGGTGAATACCAAAATTGGTCATTTGTGTAGCAGTTCATTATGTAACGTTTGTTTGTTTTGCATGGCAATTTTCGTGACTATTATAAGTGGCAGATCACACATTCAGCAGTCATTGTAGCTGAGAAATGATGCTCAATTTTGCCAATAAAATATGCTTAACGACACATTCCCAACTTGGTAAGATATAGGAGCATTGTAGATTATTGTAAACATTCTTAATAAACAAGAGGGACACAAGGCCCTAAGTTGCTAACCTGAGGGCTAAGGAACTAAACTGTTTTGAGCAAGTTTCATCAAGATTTGGCTAGAAATTTGGCCTCTAGAGTGTTCACAAGCTTTTTGACCTGGTGACCTAGTTTTTGACCCCATGTCACCTGGTTCGAACTGGTCCCAGATATAATTGAGACAAATGTTCTAAGCATGTTTTGTTATGATTGGCCTATAAATGCGGAATCTAGAGTGTTCACACGCTTTTTCTTCAATTTGGCCTGGGGGACTAGTTTTTTACCCCAATGCCCCAGTTTCGAACTCGTACGAGATAACATTAAAACAAATTTTCTGACCAAGTTTCAAGAAGAATGGGCAAAAAATGTGACTTCTAGAGTGTTCACAAGCTTTTTCTGCAATTTGCCCTAGTGACCTAAATTTGTATTGTAACATAGATGATCAGAGTTTCTCTCAAGTAATAATAGGGAGGTTCCGAAAAAACTTGTACATGTACTGGTACGTGTAGACTACTTTTTGAGCATTTCATTATTGTTGGATGCACCAAAATAAATTGGGAAAAAATTAATATTAATGTTCTGAGCAAGTTTCATGATGATTGGGCTATAAATGTGGCCGTTACAGTGCTTACAAGGTTTTCCTTCAAGTTGCCCTAGAGACCTAGTTTTCACCCGACATGACCCAGTTTCAAACTCATCCGAGATATCACTGGGACAAATGTTCTGAGCAAGTTCCATGATGATTAGGCTATAAATGTGGCCTCCAGTGTGTTCACAAACTTTTTCTTCTATTTGGCCTGGTGACCCAGTTTTAAACCCCACATGACCCAGTTTCAAACTCGTCCGAGACATCATTGAAACAAATGTTCTCAGCAAGTTTCATGATGATTGGGCTGCAAATGTTCACAAGCATTTTCTCCAATTTGGCTTGGTGACCTAGTTTTTTACCCCAGTAGTGACCCATTTCAAACTTGTTTGAGATATTATTGAAACAAATGTTCTGAGTGAGTTTTAAGAAGATTGGGTAAACAAATATTATTCAAGATGACCTAGTGACCTAGTTTTTGACCCCACATGATTAAGTGTCGAACTCGTCGGCGATATCATAAGAACAAATGTTCTGGGCAAGTTTCATGAAGATTGGGCAATAAATGTGGCTTCTACAGTGTTCACAAACTTTTCAAAGTTTTCAATACAGCCATATAAGGAAAACTGCCTCGCCCCGTGGCGGCCATGTTTTTCAACGCAGCGGAACCATTTTCGAACTCGCCCAAGATTTCATAAGAACAAATGTCCTGAGCAATTTTATTTTCATTGGGCTAATAATGTGACTTGATTGTTCACAAGCTTTTTCATAAATTTGACCTAGTGACCAGTTTCGAACTCGTCCCAGATTTCATAGGGACAAATGTTCTGGGCAAGTTTCATGAAGATTGGGAAATAAATGTGGCCTCTAGAGTGTTCACAAGCTTTTTAAAGTTTTCCATATAGCCATATAAGGAAAACTGCCCCTCCCCGTGGCGGCCATGTTTTTCAACGGAGTGGAACCATTTTCAAACTCGGCCAAGATATCATAAGAACAAATGTTCTGAGCAAGTTTCATGCTGATTGGGCAAAAAAATGTGACTTCTAGAGTGTTCCCAAGCTTTTTCTATAGCCATATAAGAAAAACTGCCCCGCCCCCTGGCGACCATGTTTTGCAACAGAGCGGAACCGTTTTCAAACTCTGCCAAGATATCATAAGAACAAATATTCTGCGCAAGTTTCATGTTGATTTGGCAAAAAATGTGACTTCACGAGTGTTTACAAGCTTTTTATATAACCATATAAGGAAAACTGCCCCGCCCCCTAGCGGCCATGTTTTTCAACGGAGCGGAACCATTTTCTAACTCAACCAAGATGTCATAAAAACAAATGTTCTGAACACATTTCATGTTGATTGGACAAAAAAAGTGACTTGTAGAGTGTTCACAAGCTTTTTCTTCAATTTGACCTAGTTTTTGACCCCACATGACCCAGTTTTAACAAAGTCCAAGATATCATTCGGACAAATGTTCTGGGCAAGTTTCATGAAGATTGGGCAATAAATGTGTCCTCTAGAGTTTTCACAACGTAAATGTTGACGATGGACGAAGGGCAACAGGTGATCACAAAAGCTCATAATGAGCATGTTGTGCTCAGGTGAGCTAAAAACAACATTTAACATAGGACTTTAGTGGTTTATGCTTAATGTCATTAACGCATTAATAGGATATTCTACTTTGTTAATGAAGATAAAACAATACTGTGTACAAAAACTCTGTACTCCATATTTATATGGTGTCTACTTGGTCACAAAGCTTAATGTTGTTAATATGAATCTATGCGAATATTTGAATATTCGATTGAATGAAAAAGTGAATATTCGAAAACCAATTTTGGTATTCAATGCCATCCCTACTAATAATCTAATAATACAATATTTTTGAAGCATAACATTCAGGAATTCAATGGCAAATGGATATGGAATATGTACTGCATCTAGCATCAAGTGGAGCCCAAAAACTGTTAGCAGATCTTACCAAGTTTGATACAGTATCTGCTTCTGATTGTATACAGGTGAAGGCAAAGAATTCTGCTCAATAGAATTTGCATTTGAAATAGGGAAATCTGCATAGGCTGACTTAAGCATTGAAGACTAGAAATTAGTTAACAGGTTGAAAGAAGTATATAAAACATGGTTGGCAGACTAAGCCAGCAAAATGATCAAATGCTGAAAAGTTACATTTTGAATGCCTTATAATTTCTTTTAATATAAAATGATTCTTCTATAAGCTTATCTACTATTGGCCAACATCAAAAGCATCTAACAATAAAATAACTGAAAAAGAGTTAACCAATAAAATATATTGACTTTGATGTCAGGATGAGCAGTTAGAACTTGTGCTACGTCACTGACTCATGATGAAGTGGCAATGTTACTTCGCTTACTGTAGGACCAAGTGGCTAAGCTCATCACTAACTGTGGAATGAAGTGCCTGTGCTACGTCACTGACTGTTGATGAAGGAATATGCTACATCACTGACTGCTGATGAAGGAATATGCTACATCACTGACTGCTGATGAAGTGGCAATGCTACGTCACTAACTTTAGAACAAAGGGGCTAAGCTCATCACTGACTGTGGAATGAAGTGCCTGTGCTACGTCACTGACTGCAGATGAAGGACTGCGCTACGTCACAGACTGTAGATGATATCGTACGACATGGCCCTCCACGTGGTGTTTCTGTCTGAAAGACTTGTCACAGTGGGGACACTGGAATGGTCGCTGGCCCGTGTGAATGAGCATGTGCTTCTGAAGGTTCTGTTTAGTGCGGAACTCTCGCTGGCAAATGATGCATGTGTGCTTCGAGTTGCCTGGTGAACTCTGTAGTTGCAGAAGCATTGAACCTGAAATGATGTTGTCTGATTTAAGAACGAACGAAGCAAGTTTGATATCAACAATGAAATATGTACATGCAGTACATACTTATTCAAGCAATACACTGAATTGTTAAATAAAACATTTATTTGCGGCGCGTAATGGGAAAACTGGGCTTAATGCATGTGCGTAAATCATCGTCCTGGATTAGCCTGTGCAGTTCGCATGGGCTAATCCAGGACAGCACTTTCCGCTTTTATGATATTTTCTGTTTCAATGAAGTCCCTTCTAAACATAAATCTACTGCAGGCAGCAAGTGCCGTCCCGGATCACAGGCTGATTGGGGACGACACTTTACGCACATGCATTAAATCTGGTTTTCCCATGGCGTGCCTCATATAAAAAATTAAATAATACATATATTGCGTTCTTGCAATCCTTAGCCATTTATTCATTACATAAATATTTCCAGAAACAATAGCATTGACATGTAGACAAGTTTTTCTATGAACACATTAATGTTTCATGCAAAGCTGCTTGGTGATTGAAAAATGTTGAAGGGGTGTTAAAAAGTATTTTAATAGTTAATGCAGCCATTAAAAGACAGCGGAAAGAACATTGGTTGCAGAGCGGCAAATTCTTATTGCAGAGCACAATTACAGGGCTAAAAAACCACAATATGTCCTCATATGGTCACAGAAAGGCATGATATGTTACCCTCAATCAGAATAGGGTTTTATGGTGTCAGTTTTGTCTCCTCTATGCACATCAGGTCCGTAATGGGTCAACCCATGGCTTTGGAGATGGTGCTTCAGTCGAAACGTCTTATTGCAAAACGTGCAAGCAAATGGCTTCACGCCCAGGTGAATGGACAAGTGAGTTTTGAGGTTATGGTTAAGTGTAAATGTCTTGCCACAAACACCACAAGTCGGCAGGTGTTGCTTAACATGTGGGAAATGTTCAGCAGAGTTGAAATTGGGCTGGGGCTGTTCATGGTTTTGCGGATGATTCTTCCCGCTTTTGTTGTAAATTTTCGTCAGATGTGATGGGAAGGGATTAGGTTCTTGGCTGTGGATTTGAGGATGGTATTGTCGTCTGTCTGGAATAGTCAAATCATAGAGGTGTTCAGAGGTGCCAGCTTTGAATATTATGCAATCTTTTTTTTCGAACGATTGAATACTGAGATATTAAACTGAGTACTTAAAATTGTTATACCTATTTAGATTTATATTAACTTATTGTTGTAAATACCCAAATTAAGTAAAACAACCAGAAACTCACAAATTGTGTGAAACTTATTTCATTGAATTCCTGTAAACAATCGGATCAAATTGCTGTCCATCATATAGTCACGCAAGAATGGTGCGATTAAAATACTATATGTCACATGACATATTTAGCTTTCGATTTACACTAACTAGCATTTTTGACATGTATATGACTATCAGTAGTACACTGACCATCAGTTTGACTATTTTAGATATTTATTATATATGACTTGAGTTTTGTTACTGATTACATTTTTAATTTAATGAGTAAATGGTCTTTCAGAATTGGGTATTTACAAAAATATGAGCTTTACATGTAACTGTTGCTCTGGGTGTTGTTGGATTGGTTTCAAATAAAAGTTTAAGGCATAGAACTTCATGAATAAGGATGAAGTACCAACAGATGCAATGAAGACATTGGAATCAGTGGAAATTATGAATGACAGTGATTTAGTATTTATGTCCATTTAAAATTGTCATGTTTTAATATGGCCTAAAATATTTTTTTGTGTTTATAGTAAACACTCGAAAATTCTAAATATCTTTTATATTAATTATTTGTATCACTAACAATGACAGAGTAAGAAGTCTCTGAATTGTGTTAGACTGAGCAAATGATCAAGAGTGCATAAGGCACTAACCTAGTGTTTGAAATGAGTATACAAAAAATGTATTATTATTTCTATCTTTCAAAAATGTCTCTACAATTGACTGTTCTGGTGGTACTATGGAAGTGTTTTAAAACATTCAAAATCGATATAGATGCACATCAAAATATATAGGTTGATTTTTTAAGCAGGAACCACAATCAATGAGAGACTAATTTAAAGGAATTGTAAAAAATAAAATATCAACTTTAATATTTGTTTCAATTCAAGTAAAAATATGTAAAAATAAAAGCCATTGAAAATAAAGTACACAAGTGCTACGCATTTATCACAGACGTTCCTGCAGCAAAAACCTGTTTCACCTTTATCTCAATTACATGAGATAAAATATGACTGTTTTACACAGTTAATGGGTTCTATGCTAAGACCGACTTAGAACAATATTTACCTTGCAGTTTATAAACTAACAAAATGATGGTTTCCACATATAAACTTCAGAACTCACATTGTCAAAGCTGTCTACTGTTTATTTGCAACCACGTGCGAAGCTACATGCCCTTTCAGATGTGAACTCTGTACAAAGGTCTTTTCACAACAAGGACATGCAAAAGGTCTTTCTCCTGTGTGTATCCTAACATGCCTTTTGAGGTCCCCTTTAAACGTGAAACACTTATGACAATAATTGCATCCAAACGGTTTCGAAGAATCAGTTGAGATAAAACCATGGTATTCTAGAACATCAATATTATCCCTTTTTCTTGGCCGATTTCGAGATGATGTTAATATAAACATTGCTTCACTATCACCATTTCCACTTAAAGTAGTCTCCCTTGGAAGAGTTAATGAATGTAGAGTTGTTTCCCTTTGTTTACCAGATTCAGAGAAGAAAACTGTTGTTTGCAAACTGTTTTGGCCAATTGATTCATCTGAAATAGACAAGGAAACATGCTTTTCCATTGCTAATTGCTGTTAAACTGGGCAGTTTTGATGTTATTTAAAATAGTACAGAGAAGCTGAAACTCTAGAAAAATCGCTAGGCTCTGTAGACAGTGCGGTAAATAGATGGAACCTCAAAATGTATATTATACGTTAAAGGGACTGAACTCCAGATGGTCCAATCATAAAAACGAAAGAAAATTATCAAATATGTATGATTTTCTTACATAATTGTAAAGAACCCATTAAAAAAATAGACACATATGTTTTTATTTACCTGAAAAACCATGATTCTATATAGTTTTCTTCCTTTTTTTCGTCCTAAAATCTATAGCGGCTGCAGACACTATAACCCATCAAGTAAAGCGCTGTTTATATTAAGGATAATCACGTGACATTATACATTGTAGTTTTTTCGAGTCGCACACGCAATACTCGAAACAGGTGATTATATTTGGGAAGCCGCGGTATTTTTAAATGAGAATACTGGGTTCAAGGAACGTGCGGGCTTATTCAACTTCTATTTTTCAATGAAATATAGAGTTTTTGACAGTATTTAATCGTGTTTTATACATATAGTGATGGTTTTTACAGTTTAGGCATAACAACAAAGAAACACACATTTTTATTCCCATCTGGAGTTTAGTATGTTTAAAAGCAAAAGACCTGCTATTTCTACCAAGAAGACATAAATCTTCCATTCTCAGCACCTCAATCCAAAATCTTCATATTGTCTTAAATATGAACTCCTCCCACCAAACAAGATTCTATGTTTGATAAACACACATGCCCCCGGTTGATGCTGGATAGCCCATTTATTAGTCCAAATTAGGTCAAGGTCAAAGTGAGGTTGGGTGATATGGGTGGATTGGGAACGGTCAAACGTAACAACTGTGTAAATATCCAAGGGTGGTTGCAAGCGGTGTTGGCGCTAGACGAAACAGTAAAATCAAGTTAACCAAGAAACTACCCAATGAAATTATTCTAAGTGCAAATCAGGTCAAGGTCAAAGTGAGGTTGGGTGATATGGGAGGATAGGGAATGGTCATAAGCAACAACTGTGTAAATATCCAAGTGTTGTAGTAAGCGGTGTTGGTGCTAGACGAAATTGTAAAATCTAGTTAACCAAGAAACAGTCAATTTGAATTATTCTAAGAGCAAAATAGGTCATGGTCAAGGTCAAACAGGTTGGGTGATATGGGTGGATTGGGAATGGTCATAAGTAACAACTGTGTACATATCCAAGTGTTGTAGTAAGCGGTGTTGGTGCTAGACGAAACAGTAAAATCTAGTTAACCAAAAAATGGCACTTTTGATTTATTGTAAGTCCAAATTAGGTCAAGGTCAAAGTGAGGTTGGGCGATATGGGTGGATAGGTAGGTGGATAGGTAAAGGTAATAAGCAAAAACTGTGTAAGTATCCAAGTGTTGTAGTAAGCGGTGTTGCGGCCAGATGAAACGGTAAAATCTACTTAACCTTGTCACGGACGGAAGAATGGACGGAAGGACGGACACTATATGCCTCCCGCATCAAGATGCCGAGGGCATAAAAATACACTTTTTGAACTAAAAGTGTATTTAATGCGCATTTAAAGCACAAAAAAATATGGTGCCAATACCGCAGCATTTAATACGCGTTAAATGCGTATTAAATACACTTATTCGAGAAGAATAGCTTACAGAGTACTGATATTGCATTTTACACTGGCAATGCAATATTGTAATAGTCAATAATTGTGTTAAAAGCAAGTCCAATGTTTCTGTTATGTAATGGCAGCTACTGGTAACTGAGACTGACTGCACTGAACAAAGATATACATGTATGTCACTCTGCAATCAATGATTTTACGACTGTATGTGTGTAGGAGAGGGGGGGGGGGCATATAAATTAATATTATAGGAATCATGGAATGTAAAATTAAGCGTTTCTCCTGACAATTTTACATATACTATGCACAAGCAAAGTGAGAATACTAGCCAAAGCCTCTGCAAACAAAAACTGGTAAATATTCTGGATTTTAATAATAGTGTAACATACACTGTAACTCCATTATATCGCAATTCACAGGGTCCACGGATTGTGATCGCGATATATCCGGATCGCGATATAACTTGCCAGGGCATTGAGTAGATATACATGTATACACTAGCCTGTTTTTCCCCGATCTCAAACATAAATGTAATTAAGTAAATAACTCACCCTTTTCAATGTAGTTAACATCAATTATGTATTAAATCCATATGTAAAATATTCCATTTGTATATGAAAATATAATATTATTCCTTAAATTCCGTTGAATAAATTTCAAATCACGTATAAAAATATAAAGTCTGAAACGCCTATCCGAATTTCACTATTCACGTTAAGTAAACATAAATTCTATTAACAATTACAACACACATGTATTTCGTGTAAACTCTTTGTTCTGTTAGAAAAAGCGCACAAAAAATTGCTGACAATCATGTACAACGTCACGTCGTCCGCATTGAAAGCGTGGGTGTATTGATTGCCAAATAAAATCTTTGTAGTGCAGAGAACATTGAGATCTTTACTGTTGTATAAAAGTTTCGTAGCACACAACAACAAAAATAGGTGTTTATATCGTGAACGATATGCGGTTAGCATTTCTCCTGAAACAAAAAAGAAACAGATAAGCCGAATCCATTACGTTATTGTCATTCAGATAGCTCAGTATTGATTTATGACATACAGTTACTGTATACACCCTCCACGTGGACTGCGTGTAATTCGGGTGCTAAATAGAGTGACAACAGTGAAAGGACGTTGTCATGGGTGGCACGCGCGCTGTAAGCTGATGACGTCAAACTGTTACACTTTGATGTTGAGCGAGTCGGCGTATTGTTTGTCGCACTACATAAGTATGAATAAAAGAGATGCCGTGAAGGCACGAAAATCCGGATCAAACTGGATTTATTTATGGGCATTTGGTAATAGAAAAATATTGAAGTACATGAAAAAAATCAGGATCCACGGCCGATTCCCGATATATTGGACATCGCGATAGAACGGATCGCGATATAGCGGATCTGCAGTGTATATTAGTTTGCTGTGTAAATATTAAGTTTAAAGATATACCAAGTTGATATAAATGGTACGGTTTTCAATAAATATTTCCCAGAATAAATACATAAATTATTAAATAAAATTTGCATGAAATTAATGACCATGCAAAATTAAAGAAATAACAAACACATGTGAAAACTGTTCGTTACAAGTACTAGATAATTGCAAAGAGTACCAAAAGCTGAATAACACATTTTTTTTTTTTAATCGGTGCATTTCAACTTCAGTTATTCACAAATACTTTAGGAAAGTAACACTACAGACCTATTTTGTTAATTTCTCACTCAAATACAAATATGCATTTAAAATAAAATAGAATTTAAGCATCTCATCCAAGAAAGGTACTACGAGGGATGATCATAAATAACGTAGACTTGTTATATTGTTTACAACTAAATAAACTTGATTGAATACAACCCTATATCAAAATGAATCGGGATTCTATTAGAACATGTTTAAAAAGTAATATTGTGACATTAATTTTATTTGCATTACAACAAGTAAATTGTGTATAAAATAATTATACTTACTTCAAACTATTTTGGTATAATGTAGGACAAACATATATTGACATCATACCAAAAGTTGGCTACATTTTTAGATTGCCTGTTAATTAAAACATTATTGATATGATGGTCATGCACAACGTCAATTAAGAAAAAATGTAATTTTGTGTTAAACTCTATATTCGGGCGGTAGTGAAATCGAGTAAAGATATTTGTAAATCATCTATGCAGACATTTGATTTTATCAACAAGTCGCATATAATACAGTTTTTGAGTAGGGCTTGTGTTTTCAAATAGTGCAATAGAATTTTCAGATGGCATTGTAAGCATTGAGACATGAATGGATCAGGAACAAAAGACACGACGATGACGACGACAATCAGCTTAAATTAGCTTGTTCAGCACGGACAGTCAATGGTCAGAAGCTATGAGTAATGTCTCGCTTGGTTTATTTCTCCATGATTAATGCATGTTGATATGAAAGAAATAAGTAGAAAATGTCAATGACAAATTACATCATTATTTTAATGTTCAGTTTACATGCATCGAGATTTAAAATTAGACGTAAATATAATTTTATTTTAAATATTTCTACCAGTTATTTCCTTTCTTGATTCAGTAAAATAATGTATGCATATGTTAACATTATACACGTTTATATGCTAAATGTGTAATGTAATCAGACATACTTAAAATGCTGAATATTTTAAATATATTTTATATATTGGTATTCAAAACGCCATAAAGCGCTCTGTACAAGTGTATGTGAGACTGGTTATCACATTGCCTCAAGACCATGATGACAATTAACTACACAAAGGCCTCTTTATGGAGATTCCAACACAAGAATCATTGATAAGATAGTGTAATTAAAATATCCGAAAAAATTTATTAATATTGAAATAATGATATTGAAACAAGAACATTTTCTTCCCTCAAGTAAATGACGTTAACGACATCATTGAATTCCAGTTGACGTGCTCCGGGTTGCCTATAGTGACTCATTTGAAATGCCTGCCATTTTTTACAGAGAAGAGTAAAATTGCCGATATTTAGTAAATTGATGCATTATATATTCCAGTTTATTTAAATGTACTTTTTTTCTATGAAATAATTATATGTCTAAAAATATGAAAAAAGTCTACATTATTTTTGATCATCCCTCGTATTTCCTAAAATAAACATATACCTAACTAGAATTGGTTTTTGAAAAGACAAAGTCCAGTTTGTTGTGTGCCTTGTTATTTGAAACAGCAATTACACGGTTGCCAGCACCTGGGGCAAAAAAAATTCCCTGACTTTTCACAGACTTTTCCCTGACTAAATCCAGTTTTTCACTGACCAAAACCACCCATTTTCAACGGCCTCCTCCTCCCCTTTTAGCCGTCCACATCTTCAGGAAGGGAAGTCCACAAACAAATCATACTTAAGTCACACTACGACATTTACAAAAACTATTAAGATATATATTTTTGACTAAAAATCAGCATATTATGTATTTATACATACATTTTAGTAACACAAAACACAGATAGACTGCTATAGCCATAATCTGCTAATTTGTATAAATTATTTTTTTACCTTCAGGCATGTTTTCCCCTGTCTTTTCACTGACTTTTTTGGAATTTGATTTTGCACTGACTTTTTTTCAAAATTCCCTGACAATTCACTGACCTTTAAAAAATTTCAAATTTCCCTGACTTTTCAAGTCTGCTGGCAACCCTGAATTACCTTGTCACTTTAACGTGACTGAGATAATAAGCCCATTTTCTTGGGCCCTGATGTAATAACATGTTTGCACTTTAACCAATTTTTACATATTGTACAGATAATGTACATTTTCACATCAAAAATATAAGCGTGTGTATGGATACTTCATAGACTACGATCCTTTCGCTCCAATGTTGAATTATGTTTGGACCTTGGGTGTGTCCCTTAACACCCACTAAATTTTATATTTTAAAGAAAATTTGGGATGAATTTTGAACCATAGCTGCTATTTCCAGCTATTTACCCAGTATTGGTCACCGAAATATTTTGTAACTTTGTTGTGGTCTTGTGCTATGTGAGGATATGAAGTAACCCAGAAGAAACCCACCTGTCCTGTAAAGTGACCACCGACCAAACACCAATATATCGCAATAACAATGTTACACTTACTCTGGTCATTGAGATCTGAGCTGCCAAAATCCACTGACTGGTTGCTATTGGCAACCTCAAGGCAACTGTTGTCCATAGTTACGTTGCTTTTGTGATGATGAACATCCGAGCCATCCCCACTCTCACTGGGTTCTCTCTTGATGCTAGCATGTGCTACCGACTGTGAATCAGTCTTGTCTATTTCCTGAGAAGCACTGAAACGTTCACCAGAGTCGGAACAAACATAATTTTCTGGGTTTCCATATTCTATATCATTCTCTGTTTGAACCCTATCACCCATGCTAGTGGAATTATGAAGATGGCTGCCAATCGTAAAATTCTGACTTAATGTGGAGGCTTCGACAGAAGCTCTCACTTGAAAATTGCTCAATGTCGGGTGAGAAACTGAGTTAGTATATGGACGTGCCATAGGGCTGTATCTTGAATTCCTTGTGGCTGGTATGTGCCGTATAGAGCCATTTCTGGACTGGGCAGGTACAGGTGAACTGGCATCCTGAGTCAGCTGGTGATGGGCTGAGAGAATAATAGAAACAGAATGCACATCAGTCATATAGAATTATTATCAAACTATATGTGTACTTGCAGGGAAAAATAAAACTAACATTGTCTTACATGCTTATTAAGAACTTAAAAGTATTCATTTTCTTCAAAATTGAACAAAGGTAAATGGTATTCTGAATAATAAAGGCATTACGGAAGATGAAGCAGTACATTCTAAAAAGTTTACAAGATGAAATGTCAGGGTTGGTCAAAGTCAACAGACTCGTTTGAACTAAATTTATTGAATATAATCACATTCTATTTTTATCAAGCATCTAAACCAATACAAAGAAATACAAGCGGGGCAACACGGACAAATAAACTCGAATATTCAACACAATGAAAATTCTATGCAAGTGTATTACTCTTTAAGCAGTGTCCAAGAAACTGTGACTTTACGTCCTCCCGGCCCTCCAGAAACCCTTTGCCCGCCCTGGAGCCCAGATGTGATACGGAACCATCGTCCACGCTGGCTGTAAGGATGATCGACTCCTCACCGGTGTTGGATGACAGCTGCTCTAGCTGCAATAACATGGGAAATATTTGTATTCATAAATATGGCCCGCCAAGGAGCCAGATGTGATATGGAACCATAGTCTACGCTGGCTGTAAGGATGATCCACTCCTCACCGGTGTTGGATGACAGCTGCTCTAGCTGCAATAACATGGGAAATATTTGTATTCATAAATATGGCCCGCCCTAGAGCCCAGATGTGATATGGAACCATAGTCTACGCTGGCTGTAAGGATGATCAACTCCTCACCGGTGTTGGATGACAGCTGCTCTAGCTGCAATAACATGGGAAATATTTGTATTCATAAATATGGCCCGCCAAGGAGCCAGATGTGATATGGAACCATAGTCTACGCTGGCTGTAAGGATGATCAACTCCTCACCAGTGTTGGATGACAGCTGCTCTAGCTGCAATAACATGGGAAATATTTGTATTCATAAATATGGCCCGCCCTAGAGCCCAGATGTGATATGGAACCATAGTCTACGCTGGCTGTAAGGATGATCCACTCCTCACCAGTGTTGGATGACAGCTGCTCTAGCTGCAATAACATGGGAAATATTTGTATTCATAAATATGGCCCGCCAAGGAGCCAGATGTGATATGGAACCATAGTCTACGCTGGCTGTAAGGATGATCAACTCCTCACCGGTGTTGGATGACAGCTGCTCTAGCTGCAATAACATGGGAAATATTTGTATTCATAAATATGGCCCGCCAAGGAGCCAGATGTGATATGGAACCATAGTCTACGCTGGCTGTAAGGATGATCGACTCCTCACCAGTGTTGGATGACAGCTGCTCTAGCTGCAATAACATGGGAAATATTTGTATTCATAAATATGGCCCGCCCTAGAGCCCAGATGTGATATGGAACCATAGTCTACGCTGGCTGTAAGGATGATCGACTCCTCACCGGTGTTGGATGACAGCTGCTCTAGCTGCAATAACATGGGAAATATTTGTATTCATAAATATGGCCCGCCAAGGAGCCAGATGTGATATGGAACCATAGTCTACGCTGGCTGTAAGGATGATCAACTCCTCACCGGTGTTGGATGACAGCTGCTCTAGCTGCAATAACATGGGAAATATTTGTATTCATAAATATGGCCCGCCAAGGAGCCAGATGTGATATGGAACCATAGTCTACGCTGGCTGTAAGGATGATCCACTCCTCACCGGTGTTGGATGACAGCTGCTCTAGCTGCAATAACATGGGAAATATTTGTATTCATAAATATGGCCCGCCCTAGAGCCCAGATGTGATATGGAACCATAGTCTACGCTGGCTGTAAGGATGATCAACTCCTCACCGGTGTTGGATGACAGCTGCTCTAGCTGCAATAACATGGGAAATATTTGTATTCATAAATATGGCCCGCCAAGGAGCCAGATGTGATATGGAACCATAGTCTACGCTGGCTGTAAGGATGATCAACTCCTCACCGGTGTTGGATGACAGCTGCTCTAGCTGCAATAACATGGGAAATATTTGTATTCATAAATATGGCCCGCCAAGGAGCCAGATGTGATATGGAACCATAGTCTACGCTGGCTGTAAGGATGATCAACTCCTCACCGGTGTTGGATGACAGCTGCTCTAGCTGCAATAACATGGGAAATATTTGTATTCATAAATATGGCCCGCCAAGGAGCCAGATGTGATATGGAACCATAGTCTACGCTGGCTGTAAGGATGATCCACTCCTCACCGGTGTTGGATGACAGCTGCTCTAGCTGCAATAACATGGGAAATATTTGTATTCATAAATATGGCCCGCCAAGGAGCCAGATGTGATATGGAACCATAGTCTACGCTGGCTGTAAGGATGATCCACTCCTCACCGGTGTTGGATGACAGCTGCTCTAGCTGCAATAACATGGGAAATATTTGTATTCATAAATATGGCCCGCCCTAGAGCCCAGATGTGATATGGAACCATAGTCTACGCTGGCTGTAAGGATGATCAACTCCTCACCGGTGTTGGATGACAGCTGCTCTAGCTGCAATAACATGGGAAATATTTGTATTAGTACATATGGCCCGCCAAGTATTTGTTTGTTTGTGTGTTTAGATTTTTCGGGGTATTCAACAGTATTTCAGTCATATAACGGTGGTCAATGAACCTACTCACGCTTTTCCTGGGCAAGCTTAGCCGATCTAAGCAGTTTACCAGTACCGGGTGCATATACTTATGCCAGTAACTGACAACTGCCATACTTGAATCAGAGGTAGGGGGAGAATGGCCGTAGAAATTATTTTATTACCAATCCCCCACAAGTTATGTGGCCGGAACCCCTGATAGACAGTCCAGCGCTCTACCAACTGAGCTAGCTGAGCTCGGCCCACCAAGGAGCCTAGGTGTGATAGAGAACTATCGTCCACACCAGCTGTCAGTATGATGGACTCTTTATAACTTCATACAGCTGCTTCATGTATGTTACATGTTAGCATAGCCAAAATAGCCAATGGCTTCTAAATTTTTTATTTGTTTTGAAAATGAGATATAAAAAATACTTCAAAATGACAGGTGTTTTTGCAAAATCTTAACATTTGGAAAATAATTTTTATTTCTTCGTGTTAACGTAGTAGACTTCACCATTCACATACACAGTTACTCACCAACAAGAGAATCTGTGACTTCAGAACTGACTTAAGGATAGCCTTGTATCCTGGTATGTCTTTGAATGCCTCAAGATCCATTGTTCTTCCTCCTGGTACAATAACTCTAAATCCAACTGGTTGTCATGACAAGCTCTGAAATACAAATAAATATCCAAAAGTTTCAGTAAATAATCATAATGCTTAGCTGACAAACAGTTTAACATAAATATGGAATGCCAAAAGCATGTAATTATTTATTTATTAAATGTAATGTTTAACAGTTACTCACCATATTTTAGCCATGTTTTCACACGAATTAAAAATGACATGTCAAAATTATTAATGGCAGAAAAAAAGTTTTCATAAAGTATTGGAAACATAAGAACAATATGCAGTGAAAATACCAGTATTTGTTTAAAAGCAACAATCAAACCATACCACAATTAATATATATACATACTACATATGTATTAAGCAAAATACCCTGAGCTCTGACTCTACTAGTATTGATCCTTGCAGAGCGCAACACAATATGTTCTCTGTTTGCTGCATTTAGCATGTGTTTCTTGTTAAAGTAAAACATCAAGTTTTGTGTAGGGAATATGTTTATTTTCTAAAATGGTGTTTGTGCAGGACATCGCAAGTATATCAGTCTGATGGTTTGTAAATGCAATTATGATGATAATTTTAACACATTAAAAAATTGTTTTGTGTAAACCAGTAATTTGTGTAAACAGAAGCCAAAGATTATCTAATGCAACCCAAAGTCGACATGTCCTAATTTATACAATCTTTTGTTTTTATTGTTGAGAAAGCATTAACATATTATCATTACATGCTTCTGGTATTCCATAATTAAAGTGGCATTATGCTCTCTTCTTTAGATACCGTTCCCCTTAATGACACTATGAAAACGTACTTAAAATACGTTTGACCATACTCATTTTTAAAACATATTAAATATGAACAAAATATCTATCTTTATTTTCAAAATACAAAAGCTGTAAAATCTCACTTTTGTTAACAAATGACAGCACTCAGAACATGTGAACAATAACGACCTCCCATAAAAAAACAAATGCCTTTCAATACCGTTTCTTGTCTTTGTTTGGGTTATGATGTCATCCAAGGCTGGTGCAAGCGCTGTTGTTCTTCACAAACTGAGAGCAATCTATTTTAATCTCAATTTTAGCAAAACACTTTTCAGTTTAAGTTTGAAAAATCGAGTGAATATCGATGGAAAATGGGTACTAGCACTGCTGTTAAACACAATACCGGAATATGAAAGTAGCGCATTAAAAGTGTCCTTATTTTGCCAATTTAACATGAATTTCTGGCTTGTATTTACTAAAAGACGATGTCTGAGTAGAAGCATATTATATTTTCGGATTGTCAGGAACTCAGGATACCAAACACGCTGTTATTCTAGAGTATCTTGTGAAGAAACGGTATCTAAGATAGAACGGTATCTGTAGAATAAGGGATAGATCTTCTAAATAATATTAATAACAAAACATTGTCGAATTATGTGACATCAAATTTAGGACACAAAAGGGTGTGTTAGTATACCTGTTAAGACAAAGTTCAAAACTTCCTAAAAACTAATTATCATACATGCCATATGTCCTGGATCCTACGGGATTGTCCCAAAAATGCAGTGCCCGTCAGGAATTCGTCCATATGTCCCGGAAATCATTAAAACTGTGCATACCTATATTAGTTGAACTTTTGACAGACCCCTAATCCCCTAATCTGTTCCCAAGGCAATGGCTACCCAATTAGGCAATGTGTCATAAACGACCAATTAACAGCAGTTGTCACGCTTTCACTCTAATCGACTGCATTCTTAAGCTGCAATCGAGTCACCAAGTAGATCTGCCCTAAAGGAGGAGCTTCATTCCCAAACAAAAGTCGATATTAGCCAATTTAAACGCCGAGTTATGAGTTTACTTATTCCGTGAACGATCGACCAATCGGCGTAATACACATTTATACAGACATTAGTGAGTGTATACATGCATCAGTTGATAACGAAGGAGTACTTATAATCCCGACCATAAGTAAAAGCAGTTTTCTGTTCCGGGACAGGCACTGCATTTCCACAATATTAACAGTTAGTTCACAAAATAAATAAGGCATTGTTTTAAATTACTTTCTTTAAATGTTAGGTTAAATAGTCATTAACACACATGTTTGTTAAGCCATGTAAAACATGTGTTTTGCTAGAAAAGAGCACGAAATGTCTGCTGGCACCAACGACGTCACGTTCCACTCATGAAAAGCATGCTTGTACCGACCATGTGCTTTGCTAAATACAGACGTGTCCAATGGCATAAAAAACTTCATAATGAAAGAACTTTCAAATCTTTACTGTTTGTATTAAAGTTTCGTAGAGCAATAACTTTGCAATCTCCAGCATTTTAATGAATATTTTTATTTTTATTAAAAAAAAAAAAATCATGAAAAAAAGTACATTGCCTTGGAGTGGAATGAATACATGAACACACGCCTCTATTTCCTGCCCAAAAACATTTTCCCGCCAAATAAGAACGCTTGGAAAAATAATTAACGCACGCACATGTCCCGGAGAATCAGTAAAAATCCCGGAAATTCGCTGGCAGTGTCCCGGAAATTATCCAAAAATTATGGCATGTATGTAATTATTGTCACAGGCGCTTGGTTGTGTAACAAATAAAAAATTCTAGTCCTGTAGGAACGTTGACGAGTGATGTCACGCGCACCTGCTCTGTTTAGACTCCGCCCACTGGTTGGCAAAAGGTGGTGGGCATTACGGCAAATATAGATAGTGTTGAAAAAACATGAGTTAATTTTCACAATAATTCAATGTTTTAAAACATGTTAGCACAAAATAATGTTATAATAAGATATATTTCATTATGAAACTTTTGTTTTTTATAATTATTGTTTACTAATAATGCATTTAAAAGTACTAAATTCATTCAATCTCATTAAAATCATCTTCAGTCTGAAGATTATCCGCTGACTGGATCTGATGACTTCGCATTAGGGGTCATGTTCAGATGACCTTTTTAGGAGCCAATCAAACTGTTGCCTTCAAAATCTTGCGGTATAACTTCATTCTAAACCACATATACTATGCACAAAATTAATGTAAACTTTGTGTGTTCACTCGCCTAAAGTACCACTATATCCATTATTGTCCCCGTGAAAATTAACTGTAAATGATTTATTCCCATGGATCAGCTGGAAATGCATCACTTTTTAAACATTGCTGTGCAAAAGGCAATTTCATTGGACGCAGCAGGGCTGATGTTTTACTGTTCGGTCATTTGAACGTGACCTGTAATACGATGTCTTCAGCTCCTAACAATGTTAGGATTTGATTTTAATGAGATTGAAATTCATTGTGCCCATTATCCATGTATGCAACATTTATACAAGACAAAGTTGTTGTTTGTGACCAAAGAAAATAAAAACATATGCATTTAAGTTAACTTGTTCTATAATACAGGGCACTAAAGCAAATGATGATGTAAAGCAATTTTAACGGATCATACCAAATAGGCTTTATGTAATACATTAATTAAATATTGAAACCTTACCAGAACCTACACAGGTCAGAAAAACCTTAACTGCTTATATATTTTATTCCATCTTCATAAAAATAAAATGGTAGCTAACTTTATCTTAATTTGTATGTTTTCACCAACTTGTGCATATTTCACACCCTACCCATTGTTTAATAATTCAATCTGGCGTTTAATTGCCCCTTTGTTTGTGCACAAACCCATTATCTCATTATGATCAGATACTGCCCAGACAGTTACTAACTACAAACATGGTGTCAAGTTTGATTCTAAGTGCCCTAAAACCACAGGTGGCAGATGTATGTCTGGTCATTTAACACAATTTATAATACTTCCATGGTATTTAGCAGTCATTTTCATGGATGATATAAACGCCCCAAAATACTGAATTGTTGCTCTACATTATAAATAATGTATTGTAAAAAAGATGCTCATTAAATTTTTTAAATTGCTAAAAAGATGTTCTGCAACGAAAGATTTTTAATCCAGTGTAAGCTTGCATGTTTAATTGCTACTGAAGCATGATAAACATGTAAACATTGTGCAAATTTGCGACAAAACATTTTCTTTTTAAAACGTAAAAAAAAAACACCGTCTAAGATCACCCGTCAATGTACACAATTATGAGCACCATTAAACAATTATAATATACGTTTTAAACTAATACAACCTTGTTTCGCTAAATAAAGACAATGATTTAAAATGTAAGATATTTAGAAAGTTTAATTGACATTCCTTGATATTTGCTAATTCACTACAGACGCCTTTGTTGTTTCTTTTTTTTTGAGTTATAACTTAGGCAATGAGATCATCAAATTGTGTATTCGAATGTGCTAGGAAAATAATAAATTACATTTAAATATTGTTCTTTAACAAGTATTGCGCTACAGGTTTGTTTTAAGGTTGATATTACATGGCTGATCAATACATTCGTTGTACATTACAATACACCTCCTACCACTTTCTTTCGTAAAAAAATAACACACTTTAGCACACACAGTGCATTCATATCATTTCTGTTCTTGTACAAATTATCACAATTCGTCGCAAACATTATCATTTTTAACAATAAGTTATTTTTATTCGTGTCTAATGAAATTTAACGGATGATTTATGGCTTCGTTCAAAACATTGAAACTTTTTAAGCTAAATGACCAGCCCATTTTATATATTAATTTAGTTTATTATATACCAAAGTCAGTATGTGATGGGTGTTTTATTTTGATTTTATTTGTAGTGTTTTTATATACATTTCTTAAATTCTGATAGATTTATCAAGTAAACACATGCACTTATGCATGTTTACTGCATATCTGTTACCAGCACTTTTGCCAACCAGTCAAAAATCCCATTTGTAACAATAACAATCAACGTTCCTATATCGTGGCGTTACCTTTTTCCGATAGACACCTGTTTCCGATAGAATCAGATACTGCACGTGTTTTTGGTTATAGATGAGGTCACAGGTAAACAACTTTGCAAGCAAGTGCGTTCGATATCGCTGATTTGTTCTATATGAAAACATTCGAGAAAATGCTATGAATAAAGGTAATAAACAACCATCTTCAAACAATAATCGTTTTTTAATTTGATTTTTGTTAACAACCTTTTTTGAACAATTCAAACTGGTCATAAAAACATCACATTCACTGTACGCTCTTCGCGTCTGCCATGTTTATGTTCTACAAATTTGCCTCTTTGAGTGATACGGGCAAAGTTCCTTACTGCATAATGTAAATACTACACCGCACTGTGTTTAATAGGCTACGCATTAACTTGTTTTGTTTTCGTTACACAAATTTCTGTTTTAGAAATTCAAAACAACTGTTCAGAGATTGGTTTTATTATTATACATTTAAGATTAAAAGTTCCAAACTTAAAAACCAGAGTCGTTTCCAATCAAAACACATATTAAAAGTGTGTTTTATTATCATTCAAGCTCAAAACTCCCACTTCTCGGGTACCATCGCAAGCGTTCATATTTGCCGACAACTTGAACTAGGGCATACTTGGCAGTTAAAGAGAAAAATATCCCAGTATATAGCCTTTATTATAGGGCTTCGAAAATGTATGGCATACCGCTAACAACCTTGCGTGATCGAGTAGACCACAGAGTGTCTGTTGACAGTATGAAAAATGGTCTTGCACCTCTGCTAAGTCTAAGCGAGGAACAGAGACTCGTTGAGCACGTGAAAGGCCTAGCACGTGTCAGGTATGGGTACACTCGTGCTGAAGTATGCATCAAGGCATCCGACTTTGCAGTTTACCTTATAAAACGGGATAGGGAAGACAAACAACTCAGTCTGCGATGGTTTTATGGGTTCATGGGCAGGTGGCCAGAACTAAAGGTTGTGAAACCATCAGGGTTGTCGGAACAACCAGCCGGGTGTGCTTCGAAAGAGGTCATTGTCAACTACTTTGAAGAACTGCAATCCATCTTCGACAAGTACGATCTGCACAAAAAAACCTCACCTGGTGTACAACATCGACGAAAAGGGCATCAACACGGAATACAGTCCACCAAGTATTGTCGCCGTCATGAGGCACGCCCACAGTTGGTGAAGGCCGAGAGGTCAAAAGCCGTAACCGTGATCAGAGGGGGTAATGCTCTTTGTGCCCAAATACCGCTGTTCTTTGTAGTTCCCGGTCAACATATGCTACCGGAGCTTATGACCGGCAAGAGCGAAGGAGCTGAAGGCTTGATGACACAATCTGGATGGTCACACAGCGAAGTGTTTCTCCATTACATGAAGTTTCACTTTCTCAAGTTTGCCATGGGACACGACCAAGGTGACACAACTTTAGTGCTTTACTATGGTCCATTGAACTATCGAGTGGGCCAAGGACAACAGAATAATTTTATTTGTTCTTCCGCCACACTGCTCCCATATTTTACAGCCTATGGATGTTGTTTGATTCGGCCCGTTCCAAAAAAAGTACAGCCAGGAATGCCTAACCTACTCCAGATTGCACCACAAATGCGTTACGCGATATGATGTCTGCAAACTGGCGTGTAAAGCATACACCGTTGCACTGTCTCCGGTAAATTTACAGGCATCGTTCATAAAGATCGGAATATACCCCCTACAGACAGCGAGTGGTGCAATTGATGAATTGGTGATGCCATAGCACCATCAGAATTATATGTATCATTGGCAAACAACCGTAAACAACTAGCTTCTGATGCGGAAACCATGGCCCAACACGAACCGGACGTTGACGACCATGCCTGCTTTTTCAATTACTTCCAGACTGCAGTTTCTAAGAAGTTAGTGATACCTCGTAGAAGATTCACAAGGTTGTTGGAGGCAAAGCCATGACAGAAGATACAACATTCAAGGCTTATATGGCCGAGTCAACCCCCGAAAATCGACCGTTGTCCAGGGCACAGCAATACACAGCCCAGTAGCAGGTCCATCGCACGCACCTCCACTAGATGAAGACGATGCAATGTCGACAGATGATGAAATGGTGGATGATGAGAAACGTTGCGTCTGTAAAAAGTAATTCTGTACTTCAAAGGACGGACACTCACTGTCAATTTGTACATGGGCGCAGTGCGAAGTAGGCCAACACTGGACACATCTTAAGTAGTGCACAACAGTCAGAGTTGTCAGGAAGAACACCCCTTTCAAATGCCCAAGCTGTCAAAATTAACCTGTTTTCGTTTCAATTGTTACTCTTTTATTTAAGAAAAATTGTTACAAGTGTTTGTTTTTGTTAGTGCAAATTATTTGCGCCTAACTTTTGACCTGTCAGTGAAATGACGTCATTCACATGACTATCGGAAACCCGTGTCGCACTTTCATTTTCACAATTTTCGATACTTGTTTGTTTTGAATGTATAGCTTGAGTTTGTTTGAGCCAGTTTGTTCCAGTTTTTTTCGGACAATTACCTTACAGACATATATATATTGATGATGCATTTGGAAAAAAGACAACAATAAACAAAGAAAACTTTAAAAGGTGAGTTTTATTGTTAAACTATCCGAAACTGGTAACGCCAGGATATATATATATATATATATATACAAAAGGTAGCTCACTCGCCATTTATTTATTGGAACGGAAGTGAAATTCCATTTTTGGTTCCTGAAATCAAAGTCATTATAGTCTATGCACTCGAACCGGATACTTTTCAATCCAACGTCACCTAGATATGATAAGAAAGTGATAAGATTTTTTTATTTGTTAAACAACAAAGCGCCTATGATTGCTGTTGGAATTGTTCACAACTACAAATTTTAGTTTTGAAACTTTTTATGTTCAAAATTTAGTTTTGCCATGTCTTAAGACTTTAACCGATCAACTGAAAACTCGCCTTTTTCCAATTTGCGCGCACGTCGCATTTGTGGACGAGTAGTCTAATTCATGAGACGTGCTGAGAATTTAGTGTTACTTTTAAAATAGGGCTAAATTCGCTGGAACGTCTCATCACCGAAAGACCATTTATGAGGTGGAAACCTAAATATTTACATTTTCCTAAATTTCCATTATTTACAAAAACAGAGTTATCTATCAACGTATTTTACTTGAACAACACCAAAACTTATCAACATGAACCGAAATTTACCTTATATATGCATTTAATTCCGATTTAAACTTGTGTATAAATCTATCACATGTAAGTAGAAATTCCCAAAATTGCAGCCTCGTTAGCACTCAAACCAATCAGAGTGAGGCTATCCTGATACTGACCAATAGAATGATGTAACACTTCTATAGCATAGCAGAATATCGATTAAAGTTTACACAGTGGAGGCCAGAGAGATCATTTAAAATACAATCGTGTGTATGTTTAAATGGCTCAGGCATGCAAAATGAAAGTGTTTTCATACAAATATATTTGGAAAATTAATCAGGATTGGTTTATCTGTCCTGGTATGTAACTTTTATTGCACTCCGTTGACAATAACTATCTGAATTCGGGACGTGAAAGTAGCGATCAAAATCCTGTCGGAACAATATAGACAAAGAAGGAAAACTTTCCACCACAGAAATGGTTGTTCCCCGGTACAGCCCGTCAGCAAACATTGCCTATATAAAAAGTAGCTCAACGTTTGCATAGGCAGCGATTTTTTCATTGCTTTGGGAATGGGTCCGGTACCCATCAAAATTGGGAATTTTACATCATGAAATCGGGCAATTGGGAAACATTTAAGAAAGAAATTTAATTAATGAATATCTGAAACTAGTGTTATTATGGTTAAATTTGGTATTTGAATGGTGTTAATATTTTACCATACAAGTATACTCCATATACCTATTACTAGGATATCCCTATCACCGGGAATTTCCAAAAGACATAAATTTCACCCACAAGCGCAATTTTTTTCAAAGTCCATCCCTTTATTAAAATGTTGCTGCTAGCTGCAGTCTACTTTGGTTTCCATTCAATAATGTCATTTTTAAAGGTAAATAAACTCGTTTAAACGTCTAAATCTTGTAAAATTTTGTTTTCAACAGCATTGTTAACATAAATTATCAGTTAATATAAATATGTAAAATTTTTAAAATTTAAGCAAATATAATGTAATATGACTGATGTTTTGTACAGTATGATTCGTTTAACCCTGAATAATATTTTTCTGAATTCTGATTAGTTGATATTCAGATTCACGGTAACAGGTGTATTGCCAGAACACAGATGGCTAATGAGTTGTACAAATTGTATACACAACAGTTGTTTAAACTTGTGATTTTTTAGTGATAAATTTGAATGATTTTGATAGAAGAATGTTGCATTGTTACAATACGCCAGCAGTCTTTATTTATTTCTTTTTTGTTATATGTTGCAAGCCAGTAAAAAAATAACATTCCCGGTAATTGGTATACCCAGTCTAATTTCATGATTTATGCTGCTTGACCCTATTACCAGTGTACTTAACATTTGAATTAAATTGTAAATTGTATAGTCCTATAATAAAACATATTTTTTGTTTTACGATAGGTAAAATTATTTAATAAATAATGTATATTATATCGTATTTCGTTTATTTGACCTAGTTTTCTAGCCATGTCATAGCCGCCATATTTTTGTTGTTGTTACCTATTACCGGTGCATATATAAAACTCACACACAGTTTTACTGAACTAAACTTCTGCATGCTGACACATTTAGAATACTGCAGAAAACAACAAAAGATTATGATGTGTCATTTTGAATTTATATTCGTGACCTTTAATGGAGAAAAAAATGACTTGTTGAATATATGGGTTGAAAACGTTCTGTCCCTCAATGTGGTTTCTGGAAAACCAGACACTCTCAACTGACGGTTTTAATCTAAATAAGCCCATGGAATCAAATCAACACTGTACAGACTCAACTGATTGGGTTCTCATTTGTGTTCAATAGCTATATGCTGCAAATACAAACAAAATAAACATAAAATCATTTCAGACTTCATACCTTTCCATAGTCAAGTTGACATATGTAATTGAAATTTAACTGATTTGTGAGAATGGTCCGAAGTTTAGTGCAGTAGGATAAGCAGCTTTATGCAAATGAGATAAGTGCAACTTAGATTCACATTTCCTATGCATTTTGGATTTTGTCTCTTATTATTTGGGAATTTTTCATACCAATTGGGAAAAATTAACCATATTTGGCATTGGGAATGGGTCCTTTGAACTGACCCTGTTATATAAGGAAAAAAATTCACTGATAATGCTTACATGTACAGCTAGTGGACGAGTAGCGTGTGGGGCGAATTAATAATATTTTTAAACACACGTGTTTATATGATAAATAGGTAATTAATGTATATGCAGTTTAACAAATTGCATTCCGAGTTTCATAATAACAAATGTTTCTGCAATACAAACCTTTCAATGTTGAAGTTCTCTTTATTTTTAATTGTTCCGTGAGATAATAAAGATGCACAAGGGAGATAATAAAGATGCACAAGGGAGATAATAATTATAGAGCCAAAAGTTTAAAAATAACTAGGAACAGAAAGGTTACATTCCACTTGTAGACTGCCATGAAACAAATTTCAATTCTTGGGCTTGCTGGCCATGATCGAGTTTGCTTGCTTGGGACCCATATGGGCTTGCTTGCTGGTATCCATATAAGCTGGCTTCTTTTGCACCGATTTGAGCTTGCTTGCTTGGGACCCACATGAGTTTGTTTGCTTGGTACTCATACGGACAATACTTGCTTGCTGAGTTTGTTTGTTTTAAAACCATATACGCTCGATTGCTTGGGACCCATATGGTATTGCTTGTTGGTTACTCAAATTAGCTTGCTTGCTTGTTTGGGATCCATATAAGCTTGCTTACGACCCATATAAGCTTGCCTGTTGGGGCCAATATGGGCTTGCTTGACCTATATCGGCGTGCTTTCTGGGGACCCATATCAACTTGTTTACTGGGAACCCATATGAACTTACTTTCTGGGATTCTATATGAGCTTGCTTGCTGGGATCCATATGAACTTTCTTGTGGGTCCATATAAGTTTGCTTACCGAGATGCATATATAAGCTTGCTTACTGAGGGTCCATATGAGCTTGCTCTTGCTGCACGAGATCCATATGAGCTTGCATACTGAGGTTCATATGGGTTTGCTTCCAGGAGGTACATATATGAGGTTGCTTGTTGGGATCCATATGGGCTTGCTTACTGGGATACATTTGAGCTTGCTTTCTGAGATATGCAGCTAGTTTGCTGGAATCCATATGGGCTTACTGGGATCCACATGCGCTGACTTACTGGGATCAGTATATGATTCTTACTGGGATCTATATGAGCTTGTTTACCTGGGATCCATATGAGCTTGCTTGCCGAGGGTCCATAATTATAAGCTTGCTTACTGGGATCCGTATGAACTTGCTTACTGGGATCCATATGGAGTTGGTTACTGAGGACTCATATGGACTTGCTTACTGGGGGTCAATAATTATGAACTTGCTTGCTGGGATCCATGAGCTTCCTTACTGGGATCCATTTGGGCTTACGTACCAAGATCCATATGGGCATGCTTGCTGGAGGTCCAGGTAAGCATGATTGCTGGGATCCATATGGGCCTGCTTACTTGGATCCATATGAGCTTGTTTGCTGGGATCCATGTGCACAATTGCTTACTGATATCCATATGGGCATGCTAACTGGGATACATATAAGCTTGCTTACTGGGACCCATATGACCTTGCTTACTGGGATCCGTATATGATTCTTACTGGGATCCATATGGGCTTGCTTGCAGAGGGGCCATAATTATAAGCTTGCTTACTGGGATCCATATGAGCTTGCTAACTGGGGTCCATATTGGATTGGTTACTGAGGACTCATATGGACTTGCTTGCTGGAATGCATGAGCTTGCTTACTGAGATCCATAAGGGCATGCTTGCGGGAGGTCCATATAAGCTTGCTTGCTGGGATCCATATGGGCTTGCTTACTGGGATCCATATGGGCTTGCTTACTGGTATTCATATGGGCTTGCTTACTGAGATTCATATGGATTGCTTACCGAGATCCATATAAGCTTGTTTACTGGGGTCCATAATTATGAGCTTGTTTACTGGGATCAACATGTGCTTCGTTACTGATGACCCATATGGACCTGCTTACTGGGGGTCTATAATTAAAAGCTTGCTTGCTGGGATCCATATGAGCTTGCTAACTGGGATCCATATGAGCTTGATTGCTGGGATCCATATGGGCTTACTAACTTAGATCCATTTTGTTTCTGAGATCCATATGAGCTTGCTTGCTGGGGAGAATAATTATGAGCTTGCTTACTGAGATTCATAGCTTGTTTTTGCTGCGGTCAATAATTATGAGCTTGCTTACTGGGATCCATATGATCTTGCTTCCTGGGGGTGGCATAATTATGAGCTTGCTTACTGGGGTTCCAGATGAGCTTGCTTACTGAGATTCATATGGGCTTGCTGGCTGGAGGTCCATATGAGCTTGCTTGCTAGTGGTCCAGATGAGCTTGCTTACTGGGATCCATATAAGCATGTGTACTGGGGGTCCAAAATAATTATCTTGCTTACTGGGGGTCCATATGAGCTTGCTTGCTGGGGGTCCATATGAGCTTGCTTGCCGAGGGTCCATATGAATTTGCTTACAGAGATCCACAAGAGCTTTCTTGCCGAGATCCATATGGACTTGCATGCTGGAGGTCCATATGAGCTTGCTGGCCGGGATCCATATGGGCTTGCTTACTGGGATCCATAATTTTTGTAAGCTTGGTTGCTGGGATCCGTATGGGCTTCCTTACTGGGATCTGTATGAGCTTGCTTAGTGAGATCCATATGGGCTTGCTTACTGGGATCCATATAACCTTGCTTACTGGGATCCATATGACCTTGCTTGCTGGGATCCATATGGGCTTCTTACTGGGATCCATATGAGCCTGCTTACTGGGATCCATAATCGCTTGCTTGCTGGGAGTCCATTTAGCTTGCTTGTTGGGGCCATATGAGCTTGCTTTCTGTGATCCATATGAGCTTGCTTGCTGGGGGTCCATAATTATGAGCTTACTTACTGGGATCCATATGGTCTTGCTGACTGGAGACCCATGTGGACTTGCTTCATGGGTTTCATATGACCTTGCAAACTTGGATCCATATGAGCATGTATGCTTGGATCCATATGGGTTTGCTTAATGGGATGTATATTAGCTTGCATTCTGTGATTGCTGGGATCCATTGGGCTTTCTTACTGGGATCCATGTGACTTGCATTCTAAAATCCATGTGAGCTTGCTTTCTGAGATCCATATGAGCCTTGTTAGTACCCATATGAGCTTGCTTGCTTCAGACCCATTTTGGCCTGTTTGTTTGGGACCTATATTCTCTTACAAAATAATATCCTCCTTGGCAAGTTTATAAACTGTAGTTATGTCGAGTCCCCTATAGATAGATGTGTATGTTGCATTTAACTGGGTCTTAATGTGTGGTCAGACTTGCAGTCCAATGAAACAAGGAAATACAAGAATTAATATTGGGGGACTCTTTAATAAAATGAAATTCTGCATGTTTGTTTTGGAATCCAAGTTAATTGAATGCTGTGTGGAAAAATCCACTTTATAATGGATAAAAAGGCATTATCAGTCTCATTTTGAGACAACAATAGATTAATGAAATGTGATCCTTTTATAGAACTAAAGATTTCATTCTTTTGATGATCATTTGTTCACATGTTCTGTATCACATAATTCAGTTGAAGGTTAATTAAAGATTCTTAAGAACATGGGCATCACCATCATAATTCATCTACAGTCTTTGCTTGGTGCTTGCCAGCAACTACAGTGCATGCATACAATTAGGGATGTACCTGAACCAAATCTAAATATATGCACACTAAAATTAACATAACATTCATTGCGTTAAAGCCGCAGTCCATAAAATATAATTCAATACATCTAGATTTGGCTTAAGTTCTAATGAACGTAAATGACATTAATTCACTGAAAACTGTTTCTTATTTACGAAAGACATTTTATAATGCTTATGTTCGAAAACGCATGGTACGATTGGAATATACACTAATGAACATGCCAATTTAATCCGGAGGCATCACCACTACCGCATACAGAAACTATACGATAAAAAGTTACCAAGACGTTATATCGATTTCAATGCGGTTTTGTGTATTTCGATCGGTAAGATATCCATTTCTGCAAAGTTTAATTTGATAAACATATTTCTGGATTGCTGCAAGATTGCAATATTATTAGTAGCATACTGCCGATACCATGCCTTACCCCCATTGTAAACTTGTTGTTTTTCTCGCTTTTTGTTTTATAATATTCCATTAATGTTCCATTGAAAGGTGGGATTTTCTAATCATTCAAACGTGCATACAGGCGCATGCCTAGTTGCACATGTTTATTCATATGAAGATAATTGAAAGAACAATCATTTAAATTCATGTATGATGATTTAGATTTATAACATTATAATTCAAAATTCATGTCATCTTCGTCTGTATTAATGCAGAGACAATTCATATACATTACAGTATACATGTATAGTACTTGTTTGATTTATGTGGCACAACTTACAATGATAAAAATAAATTCTAAAGTAATTTCACATAATATACCAAACGTTTCAAAGACATGGCACACTAATATGCTATGTTTTCATTTGAATACCCATTATTTATTTTTTTTACAAAAATAGTTTTCTTCTAATTATTTTTCTGACAATATGGATTATAAAAAAAAAAAAATCTGATAATCGTAAATTTTCGACACATGCATACATATATTTACTAGTGTTAAAACAGCTCAACTTGTTGATGTTTCCTTCACACATTGTGAGAACTTATCAGAATTTCAAACATCCACCATTACAACAAGCAAGCTATGACAACATATCGTTTAAATAGATTCTTAACACTATTAGCAACCAAGCAACAGTGACAATGTCCTGTAACCAATTTTGGTCCACCGAGATCAAGTAGATCAACTAACACAGTATTGAATCATATACAATCCATAAGAAAGACTTCCAAAGGTAAACAATCTGGCAGGGCACTCATGTAAGTTCGGCCTCGCTGCGTATGTATTCTCCGATGTCAGCCTGATGGAAACACACCAGCGTCATGGGGTCAGTGTGCCTGCACTGCTGGGTGGACTTGGCTGCAACTCCAAAACCCTGCAACAAGCACCAATGAGAGATATAAACAAACAACCTTTTTAACAAGGCAGTCCAAAGGACAGCTATACCCCTCGCCGTGATTTAAAGGTGACTGAAGTATCACACTGACCTTAATCAGTTTCATGAAAATTCCTTAAACGACATAGGAGACACGAAAATGGAGGCTAAAACATTTGACCTTTAAGTGTGACCTTGACCTTGAGGTCAAGACTGCTCCATGCCTTCTGCACATCGCCTCATTGTGATAAACATTTGAGCCAAGTTTTATGAAAATCCTTCAAAGGGCATAGGAGATATGGAGCAGACACAAAAATGGAGGCTCAAACATTTGACCTTTAAGTGTGACCCTGACCTTGAGGTGGCATGACTGCCTCATGCCTTCTGCACATTGCCTCAATGTGATAAACATTTGAGGCAAGTTTCATGAAAATTCTTTAAAAGGCACAGGAGATATAGAACGGACATGAAAATACAGGCTCAAACATTCAACCTTCAAGTGTGACCTTGACCTTGAGTTGGTGTGACTGGCTTATGCCTTCTGCACATGGTCTCAATGAGCAAAACATTTGAGCAAAGTTTCATGAAAATCCTTCAAAGGGTATACGGGATATGGAGCGGACACAAGAAACGGACACAAAAATGGAGGCTCAAAAATTTAACCTTCAAGTGTGACCTTGACTTTGAGCTGGCGTGAAAGGCCCATGCCTTCTGTACATCGTCTAAAAAAATTTAACCTTCAAGTGTGACCTTGACCTAGAGCTGGCATGAAAGGCCCATGCCTTCTGCACATCGTCTCAATGACCTAAACATTTGAGCCACGTTTCATGAAAATCCTTCAAAAGGCATAGGAGATAGGGAGCGGAAACAAAATGGAGGCTCGAATATTTTATCTTCAAGTGTGACCTTGATCTTGAGCCGGCGTGACTGACTCATGCCTTCTGCACATTGTCTCAATGACCTTAACATTTGAGCCAAGTTTCATGAAAATCCTTCAAATGGTATAGGAGATATAAAGCGGACAGACGGACGGGCGAAGGGCATTCCTATAACCCCCCTCCCGCTTCGCGGCGGGGGATTAAAAAGCTCTTTTGAACTAGAAATCTGAGAGTCGGATGTGTCGCTTGACGGGGCATAACTCAAGTACCATAAGAGCAATTATGCCGAAAACCAAACTTAACCTTCCTTTTATTCCTACTAACACTTTCCTAAAGTTTCATAATAATTGCACAAAAACTTGTGTTATTGTCTGCGCAAGCCTTTTTTTTGATTTTTTTTAAAGGGGCATAACACATAAGTATGATAAGAGCAATTATAAAATATCTAAACTTCTAAAGTCTGATATAAAGTTGTTTCTTCTCAATTGCTTTCGTTTACTAGCCCAGACAAGACATATGATATGCAAAGAGACATCACTCATCTTGGAGACTATAACAATGGCAAACTAAATGTATGAGCAAAACTGAAATGAACACATTATATTGTAGACTGACATTCACCATCTAATATCAAATGTACATCACAAATGATGATGAGAAGGGAAATACTTTCTTAACAAAGGGATATACTCTTATTAGACACAATGACAAACTCTAAGCAAATAGAAATCATTCACATTATACACTAACCATAGTAAACTGCTTTTCAGGGAACATCATTCATGTAGTAGACAAATTTACCAAATGGACATAACAAATTATGTAGTTTGCAAGTTATATACTAACCAAAGGCAGCGCCAACTCTGCCATTTGCCAAATTAGCAAATGGCTAAATAAATTCAAATTTGGCCAAATAAATTTCCACTTGGCTACACATTTTACCACATAAAACCCTATAAAATATCCAAAAATATAATAATTTCAGAGTGGAACAGTTAATTTGGCTACAGAAAATGTTAAGCCAGGGGGAGCCCAATCTAAGGGACATCATCCATTGAGTAGATAGCCAAGGTGCCAAATACATAATCTATAATCTATATATAATCTATCTACATAATCTATGATGCAGCTACAACAATGGCTGACACGTACCAAAGGGACATCACCCATGCTGTAGACTATGACTCCCTGATACTGAGGGGTATTCTCTGTAATTCTGCCCAGACCTGACTTCATCACATGATGTCCATACAGAAACTGTTGCTCTGCACTGGATTTCAACCATATCTTGTACTGAAACATTCATGTAATATAAACATGAAGACAGAAACCATGATTTCACAATTAAAGAAACTTGTGTTATTCTCAAGTATAGGTGTTTCCACAAATACCAATCACATACAAATTTATTTAAGAATGTAAACACATTTTTATGTACTTAAACATAAAACATATAGTACAAATGTGGTTTTATTGCGCTACATAATGCAGAAGACATTTGTTTGTCACAATTTTGCTATCGCGCATTTTAAGCACGTGCATTTTACGGAACAATTTCTTCGAATTTTAACTACTATTTTCAAAAGATTCAGTTCCACCCATAATTTGTTGCAGAATAACCCATGGTCGATTTCCTTCTTTATCTATGGAAAACTAGCCATGTGCCATGTTAGAATTAGTTTTTTTATCCAACCATTGCACACTTATAGATCATGTTGAACCATTGACCTACTGTACACAAAAGAGTAAAAGCTTGTGAAGTGTTTGTGAAGCTTTATAACTGGAAATTGATCCGTTAACAAAAGCTGGTGCAGAATTTAATGTTTATAATGTTAGTGGCAAAAACTGAACTAGAAATGATTCAAACTGTAAAGACATATACACTCTGCTTCTGCTGTATAGCAGAATTCAAGAACAAATTCAGTATACAGTTTTCTTTACATGTTGCTGTGCATCAACTGAATTTTATTGTGACGTTGATTTTAATAAATTTAAAACAGCATTTTCTGGCCACTACAACAACTAACCTTTGCATAAGGTGCCAGATAATCTAATGCTGTAACATGAAGTCTGAATTTATTAGTTTTTGTGAATTTCCCAAAGCAAGTGCCGAAGCTGATCAAATTTGGTCTGGCAAAACTTTCAGCTCTCTTCATCAATTCTTCCCTGAAAAGTAGATACATGTAGTTACAATATGACAATGGTAGCTTTCTTTGTGAATGTAAACAAGAGCTGTTGGAGGACAGCGCGCTCGACTTTTCTTGTGCTTGTCAGAGTAACTGGCTTTTTTTTCCAAAAACAAGAAATTTAAATATGGAAATTCCACGAAAACCAAATTTTTCTAACGAAATGCATTAAAGTCAGCACATCAATAAATTTTTTAGTAAAAGTGTCCTTGACCCTGACCCCACCCACCCCATATGCAATCCCAAGCGAGGTCTCGATATAAGGTATCTATGTATTAACTTTCATTAAAATATCTCAATGCATTCTAAGTTATTGAGCGGAAACCGTTTTTCTATTTTTAGTAACAGTGACCTTGACCTTGACCCCACCCACCCCATACACAATCCCAAGAGAGGTCTCGATATAAGGTATGTATGTATTAAGTTTCATTAAAATATCTCGATGCGTTCTCAAGTTATTGAGCGGAAACCGTTTTTCTATTTTTAGTAAGTGACCTTGACCCCACCCAACCCATATGCAATCCCAAGCGAGGTCGCGATATAAGGTATGTATGTTTTAAGTTTCATTAAAATATCTCAATGCGTTTTCAAATAATTGAGCAGAAACCATTTTTCTTTTTTTAGTAACATTGACCCTGACCCCACCCATGCAATTCCAAGCAAGGTTTCGATATAAGGTATTTATGTAATAAGTTTTATTAAAATATCTCGATTTGTTCTCAAGTTATTGAGCGGAAACCGTTTTTCTATTTTTAGTAACAGTGACCTTGACCCTAACCACCTCATATGCAATCCCTAGCGAGGTTTCGCTATAAGGTATTTATGTTTGAAGTTTCATTGCAATAGATTAATCCGTTCTCGAGTTAGAGAGTGGAAACGAAAAGTTGAGAAACTAGCTTAACCGAAAAACTTTAGCCTGTCCATATAGCTTATATGTAAAATTTCTAAATGTAAAAAGGCCCATAATTTTATCAAATTTCAACTAGAGTTATCAAAATTGGCCCATGAGTTCATTTTAATATAGAGAATAAGTGTTCTAAGTTTGAGTGAAATTACTAAGCCATTCCTGAGAAACCAGATTACCGAAAAACTTTAACCTGTCCTTATGTAAAATTCCTGAGTGTAAAAATGCCCATAATTTTGACAAATTTCAAACTAGAGTTACCAAACTTGGCCTTTAGTTCCATTTTAATGTGGGTAATAAATGTTTAAGTTTGAATGAAATCCCTCGAGCCATTCCTGAGAAACTAGCTTACCGAAAAACTTTAACCTAGCTCGGACGCCGACGCCAGGGCGAGTAGAATAGCTTGCCTTTTCTTCGAAAAGTCGAGCTAAAAAAATGTTGATAAATTCTATAAAATAGAAACATAACTGTATAATAACTTCCAGTTAGATAATTCAATACAGATCAATTGCTGATTTTAAAGGTGTAGAAAAGTTTTGATATATGACTGGAATTTGTTTTCATGGTAGACTTATTCCAAAATGGAAACTGAGCTGACGTCTTTTGCCAAATATTTTCAGGATTAAAGGGGCTTGTTCACAGATTTTCGTATTTTTGAAGTATGCCTTTAACTGTCTTAAGGACGTTCCCAAGAAAACGAAAATACTTGGGTTAATGTCTCCTTTTGCTTCATTATTTCTTTACTGTATATAGGTTACAATATACTAATTTCAATCAATAAATATAAATCTGTGTAAGTCATTAAGTTCCAGTCAATGATTAAAAGTTAACAAAGCATTAAAATAATTAAAACCACACGTATACAATGTATTGCCAAACAAATTAGTTAAAAAAGATCCATAAAAATATTAATATTCTATTTTGGCAATTGATACGTTGTTTACGTAAACACGAAACATGAAAAAGGCTACACAGGTACCCTATTTAAAGTCCAATATTTCCCAAAATATATTGGTGACCCATTCTTTTTATTAATGTTTTGGTGCAAGTATACATTGGTGCATCTATGTGCGAAAATTTAAGAAAATCTGTCGTTTGGAACAAAATATATTGATGCATAATAAATTACGTTTTAGACGGTATTATCAGTACCCATTTCACCGATGTCCATCAATGTCCAGTCAAATTCATTATTTTAACAGTAATTGTAGATAACGCGTTTTTTTATTACCAAAGTACACTTGTGTATTGCCAAACAAAACATGTAAAACATCACTTCAAAGAAACATAACCTTGTTTGAAAAAAAGCTCTCCTATATACTTTAAACATTGATACAAAAATCCAAACTGAAAAAGGGGCTTCGACAGATACCGTATTCAAATCCCAAAATCTCCGGAACAAGGCCGGTGACCCCTATTTTTTAAGACTGTTTTAGTTTCAGTATACAATGATGCATGTGTATGGGAAGTTTCAACAAAATCTGTCGTTTGGAACCAAAGATATTCGCATATTTGATAAATTGTTGATGTTTTTACAGGCATATTTTTGCATAATTAACCTCGTTAAGCGTCCATTAAAAGTCATTTCTCAAATGATAACTGTATATAAAGCATGTTTTATCATTAAACTGCACTTGTATATTACCAAACGAAACATTTAAAAAAAGATCCATTTAAAAATCTCAATCTTTGTTTGAATATGAACGCTTTATATTACTCAACATTCTAAGTAACACACACTCAAAAAGGGTCTTCGACAGGTACCATATTAAAAATTCAATATTTCTGGAAAAAGGCCGGTGACCCCTATTTTTTAAGACTGTTTTAGTTTTAGGATACATTGATGCATGTTTGTGCCAATTTTGAAGAAAATCTGTCGTTGGAAAAAAAATTAAGGAAATTGTTGCGAACGTCTTTAACTTGACAGATTTAAGCATCGGAACTAAGAAGCTCGAGTAGAATAACAACAAAAGTATTTAGAAAAAAAAAGAAAAGAAAAAAAATTGGTCCCACCGGGGTTCGAACCCGGGACTTCCGGATTAAAAGGCTCTCGTCTTAAGCACTCGGCCATTCCGATTTCTGTGTATCGCTCTGCATTATTTATGTAACTGTTCCATGTAATGTCAACAGTTTCAACGAAAACAACAGAAACACTCCAAATTCTTCCATTTTTTAGCTTTATAATTTTATCAATTTCGACTGATGATTACTCCTAAACGAAATGGTTTTTACAGTATATTTCTAGGTCCGAAGTGTTATTTGGCTCCCTTGTATACACTGTTCTTTTATTTTGGGAATCGGTGACAAAAATATGAAACATTTTCATTCGTCAATCTGTGAACAGGTCCCTTTAAATTGTCCAAAGGCTATTGTGTTTATTTAAAAATATTATTGGTATTTTACCTGACATAGTAAACCCTGTCTTTGTGCAATCTAAAGCAGTATGACCCATCTGGCCGGTCTAGTAATAACTTGATGTTTTCTCCAATACTGAAAACAAAAAGGTTTTGATATGAAGTCGAAAAACTTATATATTGAAAAATACTTAATGCATGATACATAATGAATCAGATCAGGACTTTGCCAGAATTGAGTATTACCTCAACAATTTTCAAATAATTCTGTACTGAATGATTTAACTGAGCACATGAAGTATGTTCCCACTTTAATAACATTAATTGGCTGTTGCAAATAACAAAATTCTCAAATGATGTGAAACTTTTCTTGTGTCGGTATATATTTTAAATGAACTTCAATCAAATTACCTCCCTATATAAAACCAAGCATGAATGTTGGAGGAATCAAAATACTACATGTCACATGAAATGTTGAGCTTGTCACTTTTTAATACATGACCATCAATCATACATTGATCAATTTTAATCAGACTTTGACATCACGAAACTTAAGCGGTGCTTAGCAGACACGATGTCTGACAGCCTTCGATATTATGTCAGACAACCAGATTGAAAGTCAGATGCACACTGTGAAATGCGTAGAACTTGAAACAATTCTGTCAGACAAAATGTCTGGCAAGCGCTTTGGATCTGTCAGACATTTTCAAATTGTGTTAGACATGTCTGACACATTTCGAGGTGTCTGTATGTTTTGAAGTTTTTGGGTATTCAATATATGAATAAAAACTTTTACACACATAAATTTTTTAATTAATTGGGTAAAATTTGTTTCCGTGTATGGTTTTAAAGCAAATATGCACCTTTAATAACTGTGGCTCTGTATTGCAATTACCACTGTTATTCTAACACCTCCTTAGTTATGAAACAAATTTAGTGACTTAGCTTTTATATAGGATTAAATTGGCAGTAACATCTTATTGCTTGAACTTGAAGACGATTAAATTTTGGTCGCTGTAATATGTGTAACATTGAAGAATAACCTACAACATAAATGGTCTTTCAGCGATAAGGCCCATCAGGCAAAGGGTAAACATTGCACATTTTATAAGTATCACAATGTTTGCATGGGTTTCCAAAGAATGCTACTTCCAGATTAGTCTAATTCATGAGACGTGCTGCAAATTTAGTATTACTTTTTATATAGGGCTAAATTCGCTGGAACGTCTCATCGCCAAAAAAAAACATTTATGTGGTGGAAACCTAAAAGTTTAAATTTTCCTTAATTTCCATGATTTGCAAAAATACAGTTATCTAGCAACATATTTTTCTTGAACAACACCAAAACTGAATAACATAACCAAAATTTACATATATATGCATTTAATTCCGATTTAAACTTGTGTATAAATCTATCACATATATGTAGAAATTCACAAAATTGCAGCCTCGTTTAGCACTCAAACCAATCAGAGTGAGGCTATCCTGATACTGACCAATAGAATGATGTTACACTTCTACAGTGTAGCAGAATATCAATTAAAGTTTACACAGTGGAGGACAGCGAGATTATTTTAAAATGCAGTAGTGTGTAGATTTAAATTGCTCAGGCATGCAAAATGGAAGTGTTTTCATACAAATATTTATGTTACATTAATTAGGAATGGTTTATCTGTCCAGGTATGTAACTTGTATTGCAATCCATTGACAATACTGGTCATGGACGTAATTCCGTCTGTACGTAAATATTCGGCCACCCTTCAAAAAGCGTTTTGCGATAGAGATTAATATTGTTTTGAAACAATTAGCAAAAGAACTTTTTATAGCAACAGACTTCTACAGATTTCTTGATTCCGGTAAGTATATTGTTATTTACTTTTGAATTGAAATCTCAGTATCATAACAGGAAATGCTGAGTCACGTGGGGAAAATGACGTCATCATACGCAAGCACCAAAAATATGGTGTTACATGATTACAGATGTTAATGTATTATTTCTTCTAACCGTCAACAAATTTTCACAAGCAAATTTGATGAAATAGGAAACACCCTCTTCTGTTTAAAAGAATACATCACTATTTTGCCCAGACATGTTTTCTCTTTAAATTTGGTTATCTTGGATTTTCTTAATTCTCTCTGAATTTAATACCAATATCATCGTAAACTCTAGGCAGCCCCGGTAAGTTTATGTTGTAGCCTTCTTCAGCGAAGGGGTTACTCAAGGTTTCGAGAATATTCTGCCCCTAGATTTATCCGGTACCAGTTCTAGTTAGCAATTCAGTAGACAAATCAGCCCCTTTGACAATTCAGCCCTTAGACGTATCGATCCGTAACATGAATGATGTGTTTATTATATTTCAGAAATTTATATTCATACTAATGATATATATATTTAATTGAATAATGTATTCTCTATTTTATTCATATCAATTATAACTGTTTACTTACTCACATAAAACGCATACACCCGCACAGGTGAAAATTCACAGCGATACACAAAGATTTTCAAATTGAATTATCTCCCTTGAATAGAATTAAAGGAAGTTTAAAGTTATTTATAGCTCATGTCACCCTTGGCTTCAAATTTTAAAAACTTGTTTACTTTATTTTTGACATAAAAATGACGTTTAAACAAAACAAACACAATATAACCAAGCAAAAGAAAGAAACGAAACCATTTGCAGTTCACCATTGCCAACATTGGTTTAAATTATACAGAATTTAAGGGGAGGGGGAGGAGGGGTACCGGTGAAAGAAAGTGGTTTAGGTAGGATATTTTAGTCAAAATTTTAATTGTGTAAACCTTGATCGTTACTCTTTAGATAAGGATACTTATTAACAAAAAAAACTATTTTGTTATAAACATTGCCGACGATACTAAAAAGTTGCCGATTCTTTACGTACATTTGAGATAGGAAAATGGACATTTTATACTTTGTTTATTTCTGTTTATTTACTTTCTTTACACTCGTCCATTTTGATTAAAACTTACATATTATATGAGTTTTGAACCCAGGATTATTGATGTGAAGTTTAATTTTGATCAGTTGTGTACAACATGAGATTACAAAAAAACAAAGTGGCCAGAATTACATTCATGACCAGTAACAATCTAATTTCGGGACATGAAAGTAGCGATCAAAATCCTGTCGGAACAATATAAACAAAAAAGTAAAACTTTCAACCACAGATATGGTTGTTCCCCGGTGAAGCCCATCAGCAAACATTGCCCATATAAAAAGTAGCTCAATGTTTGGATAGGGCTTACAAGTACAGCTACTTGGTTCAAGTTTTATAAAAACTTGTCTACATTGCAGCCTATGCCTTGATTAGGTTCATATTTTCACAAAAAAATAACTCTATATTTACATTTCATTTGTTTTAGAACTCAGAATGTAAAGGTTTGTATTGCTAGCAATGTATGTTAGCCATGTAATCATAATGTTTACTATCGCGAAATGATATTGCATAGTGAAATTGATGATGCAAATACCACTGTCATTAAGAAAACAAAAATGCACTGACTACTTAGATAGCTTTTCAAAGAATGTTCTTGTTTCCTCTTCTGTGAGTGGTCTCATTATTACGTTAAATGTACGCAAATTGCAACGATTCTGTCAAAATTTACATTGGTAAAACGTGCTTCCTGTTTACATTTGGACTGGTTTTCTTATTGGAATATTTGATAGTAGATTGTAACCTAAATTCAGCAACCAGACAAATCACGTTACCATGGCCTCATGTAAATAAGATGGCGGCCTACAGCTGATTAAAAACAAACCCCAGCTGTTTTCGTGACAGCTGAATATTATCTTCAATTCTGCAAGGAAAAGGAAACCCAAATGCATATCAGATTACATCATGTACTCCCATCAAGTCAATGCGTTTACTGGTGTCTATGATTTTACACGGCTAGGAAGAACTCTAACAACTGTTCCGATAATCGAAAGGACTTCACCATTATCACTTTCCACCTCTCCACGAACTCGTTCAAAGTCACCATCTAGCACCAGGCATGCGCAGCTAAATGGTGTTTCAGATATGAGCATAACCTTCAGAGAAGTGTACAAGGAATACGCTTACGACATGAAGGAACACCATAAAGAAAATAATTTCCACCGAGGACACACTTATGTCCCAAAAACTCAAAATGAACGCATTTCGGACACTTTTTCTTTGGGAGAAAAATTGTTGAACTCATCAGACAACACTAGGCCTAAATCTCGAGCAAAAACCACTCTCACTTTAGGCGATCTGCACAGAACACAGCTCGATGACGGCGCATCCATTTACACAAGTTCTGATGCAGGACATGCAAATAGTCATAACCACCAATCAGAAACAGAAACAAGCACTGCTGGGAACAGAGTTTCTGTACACTACAAGAAAGGTTAGTCAATAATTAATTATTGTAGCAACTAGTGGTGTAACAATATCAATGACTCGAATCGCGATATTGCAATATTTTGCAGTAATTTGTAAAAATATCTTATAAAGCCCTAATTCCGAGTGGGTCCATATTCCGATGATCCATTGTTTTAAATAATCAGTGCACTTCTGGGTAGGATTATTTATTTATTTTGTTGAAATTGATTAAAAAACATGCATGACAGAAAAAAAAATCAAAAAATATTTATTACGAGTCATTTTTCATGAAATATAAAAAAACAGCCCCATTTTCTGTTATTTTTCACACGGTGTCTACTATTGTCTACTATTACGAAAAGGTGAAGTACTGTTGAAAAACAAAGCAAAACAAGTATACTTCATGTTGTTACATTGTGTCATCATTATTTGGAACAAATTCAAGATGGCGGATTTATGGTCTGGCAAATGCATTTTCCATTTGTTGGTCATGTTTATGACACAAAAGTGCAAATAATTTACTGTAGTTGATAGATAAATGATTATTTTTTCAATATTAGTAGATATTTTGATTTTTTAAAGTTCACTGAATATCTTTGAATTGATCAGTTTCTTATGTCATCGGAATATGGACACTCCAGGATATCATAGTAATAATTATTAATATTATTAACTCGGGAGCATACTCATAGTAACCTACTTCCTGTAACTTGTACTAATGAAATTCGTAAAATCTATACTGTATACATATGGCAACTGCAACTGATAACCAAGTAAAAAGTCATTATATTGTTTAATAAAAACAACTGAAAAATAACTCACTTTTAAGTGCATGGGTATAAAGTAAGATGGTTGTCTTAGTGTGTTAATTTCATTAGTACCAGTTCAGTCTCCGCGAAAGTCGTGAATTTATTACTGGCCACAAGGATCGGTAATGCCCCAAATATTACTGGCCCGGACAAACTATTACTGGCCACTTATTTTTTTGCAAGAAACATTTTAATACGATAAAAACAATATCGTTAAAGAAAACTAAAGCAATATACACTTGAGAGTGCTTTATTAACTAAAGCTACTACTATCAGCATTTTAATTTTGCAAGATATATATGATTTCAGTTGTATAAGTCAAAGTTCATTCAATGTCTTCAATACAATCGGTGACCCTCAAGAATGACTTTATGACTGTTGTGGAAACAGATACAGCAATCGATGTCTTAAAATATTTTTTACCAAAATTTTCACTGGACACAATGAACAGTATTCAGAAAAATTGTCCCGGACCTCATGGATTTTTATCGGCAATGTCCGAGGTCCTACGGTCTTTCTGCAGATACAGGGGACAGTTCCAGAAAGGTGTTAAAGCTTTTCAAGTTCTCCTTTGTGCGAAAACTGGTTATAAAGCTTTATAAATAGCCATAAAAGCAGAAATAATAAGCCGCTGCATTCGTAAAAAACCAAACGTTTGGGTATAAACTAAATACCTCCACGGCACGCGGCTAGTGGTCCATAGATAAAGAAGGAAAATAACTGTGGGTTATTCTGCAACAAATTATGGGTGGAGCTTAATGTTTTGAAAATAGTTCCGAAAATTCGAAGAAATTGTTCTGTAAAATGCACGTGCTTAAACGCGCGATAGCAAATTGTGACAAATCATTTTTGCATCATGTAGCACAATTAAACCACATTTGTACTACATATTTTATACTTAAGTTCACAAAAACGCTTACGTTTTGTTAATATGTTTTTAATTTGCGCTTTTTGGCATGATATTTTCACTGTATAATATCGATAAGTGTGACGTCATTTGCTCAATGTTTATCAATAAAGCTGATGTCATTTTGAATTGTTATGATATATTGACGTCACAGAAACGCACGTGTGAATGCACTTCTCGGGAAATGGGCGGAGTATAGATAAAAATAGTTCTCATTCATAACCTTTAAAAATATGATTTTTATAATAAGATCGTGTTAGAATCGAAATAATTGACGGGTAACAATTTGTTATTGCGTTAATAACCAACGGTTTGTCGTTCCGATGCTTGTTATCAAACCACTCGGGCTACCGCCCTCGTAATTTAATTCCTACGCATCGGAACTACAAACCGTTGGTTATTACCGCAATAACCAACAGTTACCCGTCAATAAATTCTTAAATAATTTTTGTTTTCCTTAACAAACAGTACAGCTACAAGATTTATACCAAGGGTAAATGAAGAACTGTAGATCATCCTGCGCATAATGATTTTATAAGTTAAATCCGGAAGATAAATACACATTACACATTATTTGACCTTCCGCAAATCCTGTGTAAAACAATAAAAAAATCAGAAGAAACCCGCCATTGTTGGTATCAGTTAGTTTTTTCCTCACTTACACTATACCAGTTAGTAACATATGATCCACCCCCTGATTTTCTTTTATTTCAGGGAAAAAGTCTAGGAAAAGGTCAAATTCTGTAATGAAGAATAAAAAAAGCAAACATGGAAGAGTGGTGGCAGTATCGACAGGAATTCAAACGCATAACGATCGACAAACCCCTGTCCCCTTCATAAACCGAACAGGAAACAATCATGTGAAACCAAGTAGAGTAGCCAGTGAACCTGCCAGTAAGAGTTCTAAGATGTCAGTGGTGTCTGAGGCAATACAAGGTATTGGAAGCACAAAACAACATAATGCACAGTCTGTAGTTTCAGCCGACACCTCCAGCATGAATATGCAACCCATGTATCAATCCCACTCACCAAAAAGTGCTAATTCCCAAACAGATTTGCAGTCCACAAACAGTTACTTACAGACGCACTCAAATCATGTTAGTGACCATGAATGCTTAGAAAACCGTTTAGGTATGCAGGCCTATGGGAAACCAATAATTTTGCTTAAAATGGAAGGCTCATATAGGGTAAAATCAGCAGCTAGTGGGAAGTCTGACGCAGCCAGCTCTGTTCTAAGTAAAAGGACATTGACAGAAAATGATTTAAATTTTGAATTGTCAGTGAATGCTGTACCATGCAGTGTACAGCAGCATGCTAACAGAACTAGGTTAAAATACAGTCATCATGATTCTAATGAAACAGGGCCGAATTTACAGAATCCTGTTAATGAACTATCCAAAGAATCAGTTCTAGCCTCTATCTACGGACCAGTCTTTCACACTGCCAACAAAACTGCTGCTCAGGCAGATGAACTTAAGAAAGTGAAAAAGATTTTTTTGTCAGAGAAGCAGTCTGGTGTTATAAAAGACAAAGGAATGGAATATCCCTGCGCCCCGCCTGCTACGCCCACTCCAGGTAGTTGATCGTAATTTGTTTATCTTAATAGTACTAAGTACTAAAATAGTTCGAAATCAAGCAATTTTTTATTTTGAATGAAAATATTCTTAGTTCTTTTTAGCTCGACTATTAACCATTTGTTGGTGTTGCTGTTGGCGTCAACGTAATGCTCTGGTTAAGGTTTGCATGTACATATCTCTTTGACTACTACAGATATTCAATTGAAACTTCACACATGTCTTTGGGGTCATTATGTGAGGTCACTGACCAAGGCCCATAGCTCTGACCTGCAATTTAGCAGAATTATGCCCCTTTTTGTACCTAGAATATATGAATATCTACTACAGATATTCAATTAAAACTTAACACGTGTCTTCGGGGTCATTCTTTAAGGTCGCTGACCAAAGCTCATAACTCTGACAAAGCGGCATGAATAGTCAAGCGCGCTGTCCTGAGACAGCTCTTGTTTTTATATATACAACATCGATTTTATCATTGTCAAGATTTCATGTTATAAATATAAATATTAAATGTTCAATGGAGCGGCGGGCATATACGGGACTTTAGACTGAAAGCAATTCCCGATAGGCGGGAATTTGACGCGCTGAATGATTCCGGGTCTAGGGAAATAGACTTCGTTAGGATTTTAGATCCTGGTTATATTGGCCCCCGAACCATTTGATACACCAATTAAGCATCCCCCATTGAGGGGATTTAGACAAAAATGCTTGGCTCTAGGGTGGGGAATTAGACCCCCCAAAGTACAATAAGTATAATTCCCCTGGGTTTGCCTGCCATTCCCCCCCCCCCCGGGGGGAAAATATTGATCGGTGCATATATGCTACACTTTTATTTCTTAACACAAGCATATAACAATCATGCACCAAACATTTCAGAGAACGATAACTGCATAATCACAGTGGTTATAAGTTGCTTTGTATGATATATTTTTGCACTGTGAGCTAACAATTTGCTTAATTTTGCTTTGTCATTATGGTTTGCTGCTTGCACTTATATTAGAAATGCGATAAGCCGTTGTCAGTGAATGTAAGAACCAAATTATTTTACTGAAATTATTTTACATATTTATAAATAGTTTTATAAATTATTATTAGGACTGTAATATATTTTTGAAAGAAATACTATTACAATATAGTTGTTTCATATTTATAATTTAGCAACTTTAGTAGTAATTCACACTGATAAAATAATGTTCATAATTCTATTTTATGTTATAAAAATGAAAGAACTACATTAATACAAATCCAGCACAAGACATGATGTATGTTACCCAAAGTTATGGACATCAATATACTGTATATTCCCGAATAACCTCCCCCAAAGGCTTTACATTTTCCTAAAGGGGGCTTTTATATCCGTATTTGTGGCGCGTCGTGAGAAAACCGGTCTTAATGCATGTGCGTAAAGTGTGATCCTGGATTAGCCTGTGCAGTCCGCACAGGCTAATCCAGGACGGCACTTTCCACCTACAGTGAATGTATGTTTAGAAGAGACTTCCTTGAAACAGAAAATACCACAAAAGTGGAAAGTGCCATTCCGGATTAGCCTGTGCGGACTGCACAGGCTAATCAGGGATGACACTTTACGCACATGCATTAAGTCCGGTTTTCCCACAACGCCGCTCATATCATATATATCCATATATGGAAAACATTATTATATGACTTAGCTCATTGTGAAAACATTTCTTTCAAAGATTTACAAAAAACAGGTGTTCTGCATGCATTTGCATTGATAGTTTAAATCAAAGTTAGACTGATAATTAGCATGGAGGTTTGAGTGATATTTAAAATGAGGGGGGAGGGGCGTTTTTTAGGGTGTTGGTGTTTATTAGAGAATTTACATATTCAGTTACAGAGTATAAATGCAAAAATGTAATGGATAAACAATTCTATTTGAAAAGTTATTACAGGCCTTTCTTTGAAATGTATTCATGGATTATTTATTGATAAGTGTTGTACTATAAGTTTCTTTTTCCTTCTGATATTACATACAGTAGTTTCATTATGCTAATAGTAACGTACCTATACCTATTAATTAATATTTTAGCAATAAATGAACATTCTTTTGCTGTATTATCAATGTCCATTCCCAGATTGATGTTTAAGCCATTAGGTACCACTGTGTAAACTTAATCTTGAAATTGAATTGACTTAAATTGAATTGAATTCTCTTTTGGTGAATAAATCTTGGCCATTCTATTTGCAATTCTGGTTCATAGCATATACCTTGTTTTCGAAATCCATTAAGCAAACAATATTTAATACTAAAATTGATAGGGTAGAGCAAAGATGATTTTATTGCATTAAAGATCGGATCTAACATTTTTAAATATATAATCCACATTGCAGAGGAATTAATTTTCAGCTTTTTCAAATTATAGCAAGGTACTTTGTCACTTTTATTTGACATTTTTATTTCCAGTTCTGTTTAGTTTTATTTAGTTTTAATTGAGTGTGTTCGTGTGTGTGCTTTACTATTATGTGTATCCCCATGCACGTTTATTTGTTTTGGCCGTTTTGTTGGTTAATTTATCTTTCTTCTGAAAGGAATACATGAAAAATGTTTGTTTGTTTCCATAATTTTCAGACTTACATTAATAGAACATTTATTTCAAATTAAACACAGAAGTAACATAAAAGTAATTGCTGATGTTTGGAAGTTCATGGTTATGTATCTGAGCATGAAAAGAAATATTTAAACAATCAATGTTATTTGGTATGCCATAATTATGACAGCAATTACTGTTTTGTCATTCTCTAGGCTATACTGGTTTATAGGTAACATGAGGTTTATCTATATACATTGTAATAACCAGACTTTGACAGGACCGGTGCTTCTGTTAGGATTTATATACATGTTCCTAAATACATTATATATGTGTTTATTTATATAAAAAAAAACACAAAAAACAATATAATAATATGTTAGCAACAATAGTAAAATTACTTTGCAAATTTCAGTTGACGGAGTTTTAATCTTTTTAAGGCTGGAATATTCAAATTGTTAAAAATTGACACAACCTTAAGCGTGAGATGTTTAATGTTTAAATTTTGCTTCATTTCATTTGTATTGCACATACTAAGTAAACTGCAGACTAAAGTACTTGTATTGTTATTGAGTTACACAACTTTTATGTCCAGTTTTAATGGTGGCAATGCATTTATTTAACTTCAAAAGCTATGCCCACGAAAAGTGTCATTATGTTATTATGTTTTGTGGTGATACATAATAATCTTAGATTTATACTTTGGATTTTACACTGTTGTGAGATATTATACACTATCTTGATAAGGTAAGGGATTGATAGTCTTGGATTTTAATGTGTAGGACATATTAAATAAAGGTATACAAATTTACTTATAACTGAATGTTTTTGTTTCAGATGTTCTTAGACGACATGAATATGTGCCAAGCATGAGTGATATACGAGTGAGTATAGTAATCTATTGTCAATCTTTAATATTTTATAGTGCAAAATAACTGTGGTGATACTGTTAATTGGCATTTTTAATGTGTTTTGAATCTGCATTGTCGTAAATTGGCACAAACTTCATGACCACTTCATATAGTTTTTAAACGCTGGTGCTTTTATGAGTGACATGTGGTTGTTTCAGATAAAACAGTGACCACTAATATATTCAGAATTCACTCCCCACCAAAATAATATTGTACACTATTTAAAATCTCATCCTTAAAATCTCCACACTTGCATGAAGATCTGAGGATTGCAGATGGATGTCACAAGTAGTTTTAAGATGCACATTTTTAAATACACTGTAGATCTTATCCAAATTCTTTTAAAGAATTGAACCTATTTCAGGTCATTATAATTTCAGGAAGATCTTGCCTTGTTGTCACTGTTTAATTTTTTGTCTCCCTTTATTAGGACTTCACATGAAATTAGTTACAAACTTGTATCTACCTGTTGATGGCCAAAGAAGATTATATGAGGCGCGTAGTGGGAAAACCGGACTTAATGCATGTGCGTAAAGTGTCATCCCGGATTAGCCTGTGCAGTCCGCCTTCAGCCTTCAGTAGATTTATGTTTAGAAGAGACTTCCTTGAAACGGAAAATACCATAAAAGCGGAAAGTGCCGTCCTGGATTAGCCTGTGCGGATTGCACTGGCTAATCCGGGACGACACTTTATGCACATGCATTAAGACCGGTTTTCCCACGAAGCGCCTCATATATTTTTTGTTTTATAATAATATTTCAGTCCCAGCGAGCCGTTAAAAGCCGTCTGCAGGCTTTAGAGAAAGATGCCACGAAGAAGCGGGAAAAACAGAAAGAAACAAATGCGAAAATAGAAAAACAGCAACTAAAAGACAGAGAAAAACAGCTAAAAAGCAGACAACGTCGTGAGGTACATTTTAATTTTGCACAGTATTTTATCGTAATTTTTCTACACATTAATAAAGGTGTAATGCTATAATTTTGGCATTGTCAGCCTGTTGCCTTAGGGAATCACAAAAAGTGGATTTAAGAAAAGTTTCCACTAGAGATGTGTTGCATAAAGTTGTTTATAACTCTTTGATATATATAATCAAGGCTGTTATTTGGTGTGCAGTATTACTACACAGTTAAATTTCATTATGCTAACTAAATACATAAAGAATTATTCACTTCAAAATATTCCACAAATATAAATTTTTAACAAGCAATTTATAACCAAACAATAGTACATTTAATTGTCTCAATGAAACTACATGTACATTTGTACATCATTTAGATAATTCCCTTTTATACATTTTGATGTTACGATTATATATATACATAAATATAAATAGTTGTATGTTATTTTCTTGTTTCAGATTTATGCGCTTAATAAAGTAATGACAGAGTTGGAGAACAAACGTTTCATGGAGTTCTGTCAAGCCAAAGGATTGAATAAAGTATAGCATCAACCTGCCTTAGATTCTTTTAAATTTTAGGTTACACATGCAGTATTACTAATCTGTCTGGTCAGGCTGTAATTAAGGCATTTGTTCTCACATATGTTCGAAAGTAAAAATTAACTAAACATTCAAATGGAACCAATTTTAATATTAATGTTTGCAAGGCATTTGTTCTCACATATGTTCAGATGTAAAAATTAACTAAACATTCAAATGGAACCAATTATAATATTAATGTTTGCAAGGCATTTGTTCTCACATATGTTTAAAAGTAAAAATTAACTTAACATTCAAATGGAACCAATTATAATATATAATGTTTGCAAGTTATTTCTTATTTTTTGGTGAAAGTATAACAGCGAAGTGTACCTTATTAGTTGTAATGTATATGAAAATGTGCCCTTAGGCTTAGTTATCCTACCAGACTTCTGAAGAAGTTCTTAGTAATGCTCATTCAGGACGAGAGCTCCATGTTAGTTTGCCATTATTTTTCTAAGACATGAATTATGTTTTCAAAGGCATTTCAACTTTCCATTGGATTTCATGATAACCATTATAAGATGAATGATATAATTGTAAATAGGAGTATATATTAGAATTGGCAATTAACACCGTCAAAGTAAATATTTCATAATCATCTTAGATGTATTTTTAGCTCAATTATTCACAGAATAGCTATAGACTCACCCGTTTGTCTGTGTTGGCTTTTTGCTCTGGTTAAGGTTTGCGTGCAACAAGTACATATCTCTGTAACTACTACAGAAATTCAATTGAAACTTCACACATGTCTTATGTTAGATCACTGACCAAGACTCATAACTCTCACCTGCAATTTAGTAGAATTATGCCCATTTTTGAACTTGGAAATTGCAGGTTATAGTTTGCGTGAAACAATTTCATATCTCTATAACAACGACAGATATTCAATTAAATCTTCATACATGTCTTCAAGGTCATTATATAAGGTAACTGGCCAAGGCACATAACTGTGACCAGAATTATAGCAGAATTATGCCCCTTTTTTGTAGTGATAAAGGCCCATAACTCTGAAAAAGCATGTGAATAGTCGAGCGCGCTGTCCTGGGACAGCTCTTGTTTGTTCCATACTGTCCACAATAACTAAGCATTATTAAAATCAAAGAAGAACATAATTCACTGTGTTTATGTTGCTTATGTTCCTTTTGAATTAAATCATGCAATATTTTTACCAGTTATAAAGACATATGTATGACAAAATATTAATGTATGGAAAAGAACACATATCTGTCTACAATGCAGACTTCGATTTTTTGTCAATGGCAAAAGAAATTTTTTTTAGTCTTTCACTGTTTATGAATAAGTTCCTTTGACCAAGATCGATAAAATAAAAGTAATTTTAAATAGGGTCAGCACATTGAATAAAAATATTTTTCCAGTTCTAAGTGCATGTTAATGTTAGACATGCCTTCTTAATATTCGTATTTGATGACACATCAAATTCATTGTACATGTGAGGATCTCTGTATGACGTGTTTAGAAATAGACTTTGATCTTTATGTATTTATTTCTTTACTGAAAGAATATGAATCTCAAATCATGACATTGTTATGAAAAATCTGTTTAAATTGCACCTTGTCGTTAATTATTTGACACCTTCAGTACTTCTTAGATTAAACCTTTGCAAACTTATCTTTGGGGTACTTCTACTTGTATTACATCTTTTTAATTAAAACAGCCATCAAATGCACATTCTAATTACTGGATGTTTTCAAATTTTAAAAATGTTTATGTTCTTATGATCTTGGGAAACAAAAACAAAGGCCATAGTGGAGCACCTTGTAAGAGTGCATTAAGGAAAAATTCTAACCACCATAAAATAGAGGTAATTATTTGTATATTATACATATATAAATAAAATACAATTAAATACCTCATGATATGTTGTTTAGAATGTAAATATTATGTAATTGTGTTAGTCAAAATACTGAAACAAAATATTTTGTCTGTACACATGTAAAGACATTTCATGTTACTTATTTAACGAATAGATTTTAATTATTCTTAAGCAATACGTATATTTTTTTCAAATAGACAAGTGTATAAGGAATTAGATGTAAAACACGAGGCAAAAATAACATTAACAATTTATTTGAAACATAATGGCGTTTACTGCTAATTAATTTGCTTTACGTTAGTAAGATAACAATTATGTCATCCATTTGCATATAACATTTACTGAATCGTTTGAGATGATGTTTGTGCGTGATATATATGTATGTGGTTTGTTGTCAATGCTTCATAATTATATATCTAGTCACCTGTTTTTTTCGCATGGGTTTTCATGTCTAGCTTAATGTTCACATTTGCAAAGCTTCCGGGTATGTTTGGTTTGCTGATTGTGTGTTTTTTAGCTTTTAGTTCAGGCACTTTTTGAAGTATTAAACCTGTCATTGAACTGGTGTTTTCATTACTGCTATCACAAGAGCATTTGAATAAAAAATACATTGTATATAACTGCAAATAATGACAAAGTCATGTAGCTAATTAAATAAGATTTTGAAGTACTGCCACCATTATATTCACCAGTATGGTGTTGGTTTTTGCTTTGCTCAGTATTTGCTTGTTTGTAAAGCATGTCTAATAATTTCTTAATTATTTAAAGAAACAGTTTGTATGACATAATTTTAGACCTTTACTTCAATTGAATTACAATACTGTGTTTATAGAAAATATATTAATTAAAGGTTAATTGAATTTTAAGTGTTTAAGAGATATTAATGTTGTCAAGATTTATACTTATTTTATACAGAAATACTTGTGCACGATTCACCAATTATCCGTTTATATTATTATGCTCCCCAAAAATTTCGGGGGAGCATATAGTCGCCGCTTTGTCGGTCCGTCCGTCCGTCCTTCCGTCCGTCCGCCCCGTTTTCTTGTCCAGAGTATTTCTCAGCACCTAGTCACCAGAATTCAATGAAACTTCATGGAAAGCTTCATTACCAAGAGGAGGTGTGCACTGAATCAGGAAAATCCGCTTCAATGAGTTTTCTCAGAGTTATGGGACTTTGAAGATTTCTGAAATAAGCATTTAGTGCACAATTCTTGTCCGGTCTATTTCTATGCAACTACTGGTCAGAATTCAATGAAACTTTATAGCAAGCTTCATTACCCAGAGGAGGTGTGCACTGAACAAGAACGTTTTACTTCAATGATTTTTCTAAAAGTTATGGGACTTTTAAGATTTCTGAAATAAGTATTTAGTGCACAATTTTTGTCTAATCTGCACAACTGTATGTGATGCTTCATTATCAAAGTGAGGTGTGCACAGTATAGGACGTTCCCTTTCAGTGATTTTGCCTTGGAGTTATAGGACTATAATGTTGCTGAAATTAGTGTATAGTGCACAATTCTTGTATGGACTGTTTCTTAGCAACTACAAGCCAGAATTCAATTAAACTTTACGGGAAGCTTCATTACCAAGAGGAGGTGTTCACTATGCCAAGATTTTCTGCTTCAGTGATTTATTTACCAATTTTTTCACACACAAAAAGTTGGTCATTAGATTGGGGTATGTTGTTGGGTGGGTGGACGGGTGGGTGGGGTTTGGCGGTGTCAACTTTTCGTTTCCACTCTCTAACTCATGAACGGATTGAGCTATTGTAATGAAACTTAATACATAGATACCTTATAGCAAGACCTCGCTTGGGATTGCATATGGGGTGGATGGGGTCAAGGTCAGGGTACCCGTTCAATAACTTGACAATGCATTGAGATATTTTAATGAAACTTCATACATAGATACTTTATATTGAGACTCGCTTGAAACAGCATATGGGGTGGGAGGGGTCAAGGTCACCGTTACTAAAAATATAAAAACAGTTTCCGCTCAATAACTTCAGAATGCATTGAGATATTGTAATGAAACTTCATACATAGATACCTTATAGTGAGAACTCGCTTGGGATTGCATATGGGGTGGATGGGGTCAAGGTCACCATTACTAAAAATAGAGAAACGGTTTCCGCTCAATAACATATCAAGATATTTTAATTAAACTTTATACATATCTACCTTATATCAAGACCTCACTTGGGATTGCAAATGGGATGGGCGAGGTCAAGGTCACCATTACTAAAAATAGAAAACAGTGTTCGCTTAATAACTTGAGAATGCATAGAGATATTTTAATGAAACTTCATACATATATACCTTATCTCGAGGCCTCATTTGGGATTGCATATGGGTGGGTGGGTTCAAGGTCACCATCACTAAACAATAGAAAAGCAGTTTCTGCTCAATAACTCAAGAACGCATTGAAATATTTTAATAAAACGTTATATGTAGATACCTTATATTGAGACCTCATTGGGATTGCTGATTGGGTGGGTGGGGTCAAGGTCAAGGCCATCATTACTAAAAAAGGTTTCCGCTCAATAACTTGAGATATTTCATGAAACTTCATATGTAGACAAATTATATCGAGACCTCGCTTTGGATTGCTAATTTGGTGGGTGGGGTTAAAGTCACGGTCACCATTACTGAACAATAGAAAAACAGTCTCTGCTCAATAACTTCAGAACGCATTGAGATATTTTAATGAAACTTCATATGTAGACACCTTATATTGAGACCTTGCTTGGCATTGTACATTGGATGGGTGGGGTCAAGGTCAAGGTCACCGTTAGTAAAATAAGAAAAAAAAAAGGTTTCTTTTCAACGAATTCAGATATTTTATTGAAACTTTATATTTGATACCTTATATCAAGACCTCGCTTGGGATTTCATATGGGGTGGGTGGGTTCAAGGCCAAGGACACCGTTACTAAAAATATATAAACAGTTTCCGCTCAATACCTAGAAGACAAATTCAGATATTTTAATAAAACTTCATCTGTAGATACCTCATATTGAGACCTCGCTTTGGATTGCGTATTGGAAGGGTGGGGTCCAGGTCACCATTACTAAAAAAAAACAGACTGTTAACGTTCAACAGCTCAAGTATGAATTGAGGTATTGTAATGTTACTTCAAATGCAGATATCTTATGTTGAAACCTCACTTGGGATTGCGTATAGGATAGGTGGGGGACAAGGTTACTGTTTCATTTTCACTTAAATAAACATACTTCTGTTTAGGGTTATTAGTCTTAAATGTCCTAATGAATAAGTAAAAAGGCTATTTCTTTACTTAAGTTGTACTTTAGTGCAATTCCTAGCCATGACCTTTACCTTGCATCCAAATTTTCATTTATTATTGTGCTGATTTTGTATCGTGCAATTTCCACGTTTCTTGTCTTAAGTTATGGGACTTTGATGATTGCTGAAATTAATATATAGAGCACAATTCTTGTCTGGACTCATTACTTTCACATTACTTGGCAAAGCGCATTGGGGAGCATCCATCAGTTCACTGATATCCTTGTTTATTAAATTACTGTTCTATTTTTGTAAAACGTACGTGTGTATTGATTATTTTATTGACCCAAGTTTCAATTCTGTTTTTAATCAATATATTTTGCAACACAATGTGAATTCTTTCAAAGTTAGCATTCATAATAATTTTTACTGTTCTATTAATCATTTTTACCAATTGCTTCAAAATGGCACAATCATGTAACTAATTGTTTATTGACTTTTATTAGTGCCCCCACCTTCCATTTAAACGCTCATCAGTTACACAATTAGCATTTTTCACGGCAAATATACACGTTGGTGCATACTTTATTAAGTTTTTACACTTAAATATAGGCTCGGGGTACTAAAGTTTTCTAGTAATAAAAACTATTTTGAGAAACTAGCTATAGCATAAAATAAAAAGGTTATATGTTGTCTGTGATAAGGTTGCTTTGTGATACGTTTTGTGTTTTATATCTACCTTTGTCCTATTTTACAACTGTGATTTTATTTACTTTTATCATTTATTTACTATGGAAATTGTGTTAAAATAAACAACACAACAAAGGAAGAGATGTGTTGTTGGTTTAAGTCCGAATGCATAATAATTATATATGATGACGTTTGGTCGTGCCAATACTTATGTTATCAGAAATTTATTATTTCGTTCTATTATTATGTTGTTATGCCATTTATTTATGAAAATATTTGCATTATATGAAATCCTGATACAACATTTCTTTGTATGAAAAACACATTCGTGTCATTATCTCGAAATGTTGCGATGTCAATGCAGGAAGCAAAGAATGTCATAACGTCACGATTTCACAGTATAAATGTTAAACGTAAATATATAGCAGGTAATATTATCTTTGTTTAAAGCTAGGACGTCAAAATGATGTACATAAAAATAAGTGCGGTGCAATAAGTTATGTGCTTTCATAGCAATACGGCTTCGTACGTCGTAATATTTGAAACGTTAAACCACAAAATTAGTGTATGAAACGTAATTATGTAATATATTCAAACATTATTTAGACAATAATGTACGGCAGAGCTGGGCCGGGCATCTATAATCGGCCCGCTGCCGATATAACGGCCCGAGGGCCTATAGACGCCCGGCCCAGCTCTGCCGTATATTATCGTTTATAATACATATTATCCTGTCACAAGAAAAGAATCATGTTACTTTCTTTATTACACAAAATGTTAACAAAAACACTAAACAAACTTTCCGTACTTTTATTCAACTAATTACGCAATACGTGACGCAATTCTAACGAATGACGTAATTTATAAACAGAAAAACAATGACGAAACAAACCAGTTTTAGCTGGACTCTCGGTTTTTTTGTGACAACGATTATGTCGTGTTTGCTTTTATTTTTAGTAAAATACATTACAATTAGTTTTAAAATCGTGCATGGACGAATTCTGAATGATGAATGTGTCAATTGGATAAATAATATATTTTGAGACTTGAATCGGATTGAAATCAAAACGTTCTGACCAGTCGTTGCGATTTCGTAAATCGTGTTTCTGGTCAGAATGGTTCACATGCAATTAATATCATGATTGTTAAAAATTAAGGCTTATGGATACAAGAAAACGGAATTGAAGTGCTTACATTATTGTTGGAGTTTTATTGTTGGAAGCAATGGATTGAAATTGAGGTACAGTAAAAGTTTCCGATCTGTTCAAGTTTGTTCAGTGATTCTTTTTCTCAAACTCAAAGATGCATAGGCTATATAGATCCTCTATATATTTAATCAATTTAACTACAACTTCCGTTAATATTCTGTATTTGCATTTTCGGATTTAACCGTTTGATTTTGACTAAATACGCCATTCGTTGTCGGTGACGTCGCGCGATCGGATTCTCTTCGATTATCGAAAAATCGGGCGCGGCCAATTATAGTATATCGGCTCAGCGGAGCCGCGTAACGGCCCGTAATCGACGTCAAATTGTTACTAATTTTAGTAACAATATGTATTATGAGTTGTTATGGCATAGCATCGAGACGTCATGACGTCATGGTACAACTTTTTCCGCCGTCATTATATACCACAAGTTAAAAGAACGTCACATTGCCACATAATCGATGCACAATGATGTTTTGTTTAAGAACCGTATTTTGTCATGTGTGAAAGAAACTATTGAAATATCTAAGAAAATAAGTAATCAACGTGTACCATAGTGGCAACGGAATATATATCGTGGGTTCCGACGATGAACTTCCTCTAACGTTCTAAACACACTTCGAAAGTCGCAGAACACTGTTCATATTAGTTGTGTAATACTTTTTCTTGACTTGGGGCTGTTTTAGATAGCCAGAGACTTGTTTCCACAAAACTCTGTTTTAGAAAGGGGACATTGCAATATCCATTATGGATTACCGGTAACAACTACAGAACCAATGGTATTTTTGATGAACGACTTTCTGAATAGTGAACATAATAAAGTATAGGGCAGTCATGTCCTCAAACATATCGACCGTTTCTATTTAATTTTACTACAATTGCATGTATCCATAAAAACTAAAGTCAACAACACACGCAAAAACTAGGTTAATAGTAAATTTGTATAACCGCTCACGAGTTCTTTTCAAACCATGAACTTTCCTCAAATAGAGTTGTCCTTAAGCCCCAGTCAGCGTATAAATATTTGTCATTTGAATTATTAATTGTGCAATTTGAATTGAAATGTTCTTGAAGACGTTATGACAATATCAATTGAAATATAATTATTTTTGCATTTAATGGACTGTCCCGCGAAGGACAAACTGTTTGTTGGGCTTTGGGATATTTATTAAAATGTATTTGATATTGCTAGATCAATTATGTGTATTGCCTTTTCCTTATAAATAATTGGTACATATCAAATGGATAAAATTGCCATTGTTACTGAGAAGAAATTTAGTAACATTATATCTCGTTGTGGATAGAAAAAATATAAGAGAAAAATTCAATACAAGTAGACACTCTGTCGGATTTTCACAAATTTATAGTATTACAAGATTTAACGAAAGTGATTTTGAAGTTTTCTTCTCTGATTTCATACAATATTTGCAGTGTGTGATTGTATTACGAGTATTGTTAACAAGCAATGATTTACGTATATTGAGGATTTGGAAACTATGCGAGTAATCTTTATAAATTTGTTCTGTGATAGGGGCATCGATTTTCGGGGTAGTTTAATAACTTCTCATATCAAAAGTCCGGAGCCGGGGATCAAGCTATTGTGAAATTGCCTTTGATGGAATTAAAACTGAACGGTGGCGAAACCGTCAAACATTCGCAGTAGAATTTAAGTTAAAGTCGTTTCTTTGTTTTAATGATAAAAAAAAGTTCATAGCTGTAGCCGACTCATTATATGGTGGAACGGATTTGACTCTGGGTCACAGATGAAACATTGATAATTAAATTTATATACTGTCATGTAATTTTCTCTTTGCTATGCGTAATTACTATTTGAATAATAATGTGCTTTAAGCCACAAGTATCTGGTGATATACAAGAAAGAAGCTAAGTTTCATCAGCAGCCATCTGCCATTACATGGAATTAATGTTTTCACAGAAAAAATTCTTAGTTTGAAAATCTTCATTCAAATGGTTTGGTACAATAGAAATTCGTTACGACGCCAACATCAACATTGAGGACTTATATTCGAATGATATCATTGTGCAAACACACGAATTAAAAATAGTGGATTTCCTTAGAAGGCTCAGAAGAATGTGACTGAATCCTATCTGGCTAACTGCCTGGTATTATAATCCACACGGAACGGACACGATAGCTTGTTTATGCGACCTTTATTAATCCAGGCATGGCCTGCCGTATCAACGTCAATGAAATCCTTCGGTAAATTATATCAAAACACGGCGATTAAACGAAGTTCCTGGGTACTTGACGCAATTGAACCTTATCGCACAAGGCTGAACCTTTTTGAAAATAATGACATAGTGTCAAGTTCGCTATAATTTTATGATTTTAGATAATATTTGAATATCTGCGATGAAAAGGGATACACTTTTAATCGAAGTTGACACAATAGAGCTTTCCAGTTTTAATGACTTTTCGCGCGATAAGTGTTGTGGTATTGGCAGTTTTAACGACGGTTATTTAAAAATGGCGAAATATTGAAAACAGGTGATATACCGGTACCACATGTTAGACATATTTAATTCATATTAATGTCGGGTAATTGTTTACAAGAAAAGGAATATTTAGTTGTTTTGTGAGTTGTTATTGATTGAAATTTTCAGTAAACTGGAATATAAGGCAATAAATCCAGTTTAACTGGCGTCACAGAAGAAATTTTACATTAACAACATGTCTATGGACGTATAGCAGTGTTAGAATAGTGTTAGAATTTTAAGTGCACAACAAAGAAACGCAACAGTACATTGCTGTCTTTAAATTGAAAATGGATATAAATTTACCATTAGAACCGCCTGTGAATAACAAAATCCAACTAACAATATATGACAAGTTGGACCAAATGGTTTTTGAAAGGATTAAGGTGGCCAACACTCAACTTAACTCCAGACTGGCCATCCAGGGCAAAATAATTGACAAGCATCGGAAGGACATTGAGAGAACGCACTTGAATCAAACACAAAGGCTGAAGAGGGAGGTGGAGAAGATTCGCGATAAGAAGCCAGACTACGTTTACGAGGAAAGTGAAGCAGGGTTTTCTCGCGCACGCGCCGAAGCTGCACGCCCGAGGTCGCTAAGCGACAGCAACAGTAACTCTAGTTATTGTAGACGCTACTATTCTCATCATTACCACTTGAAGGATGACACAAAGAAGGACAAAGGCGATGCACATAACAAGAAAGATAATAACATAGACTACTTTAACTTCAAGCTTCGCCTGTATTATATCCATGTGCACAATGCTATCGAAAAAAACAAATTATGCCAGGCAAATTCTGAGGAATGTGATTTTCACGGGACGGATAACATTAATGGTGGGATTATGCCAGAGATACCAGCGATCTTTGCGCAATCAAGTGTTGATGAAAGTGAAGTGAGCGACGTCTTTGACTCCAGCCACGACGATTTCAAAGCCGGTATTAGCAAACTGAAACACGAATCTCTCGACTGCCTAGCGGAAAATGCCGAACATATCGCGGAAAATCCCGAAGAGCCGATTCCGTCTTCCGAAAACGATCACTCACCAAAACGTCACTTGCTACGACGTGAATCCGAACGTGCCCGTCGCCGCCGCCGAAAAAGGGCTATATCCGACAGTCAGTCGGAGAACATAGAGGTCAACAGAAGAAAATCAAAACTGGCTTTCGAGAAAATATTCAGTGACTTATTGTGATAACTATCGGTATGTGTTATCGAATCCTCTTTCCGACAACCCTACAAGCCCCAAAAATATAATTGTGTTATTTTACGCCAAAACGATCGAAGCCTTTAATGTAAGGTGCAATATTGCCGACAGTCAAAACGAGGAAACATTGGCTTTTGGTCAACTTTTGTTTGGGTACTTCTGTTGATCCAATACACGATGGCATTGTTCTATGAAACCGTAAACGATTTTCGCAAACAACGGAATTGATCTATACGTTGAACACCGCTTATCAAATACACTTCAGAACTAGTGTACGCGAAAATAAAGTTATCACATACACTACGGAATTGGATAAAGTTGAAACTGTTACATCTACTAAATTAGTTTACGTAAAAACTGTTATATCAACTACATTTATACACTTCGGAATTGGTTTACGAAAAGGCTGTATTATCAAATACACGACGGATTTGTATGACGTAAGAACTGTCTTACCAAATACACTATGGAACTGGTCTACGTAAAAACTGTTATATCAGCTACACTTCGTAATTGGTCTACGTAAAGCTGTGTAATCAACTACACTACGGATGACGTAACATCTGTCTTATCAAATACTCCACGGAACTATTAAGTCTATGTAAAAACGGTCTTATTAACGAAATGGTCTACATAAAAACTAATTAATAAATAAACTACAGAATTGGACTACATAAAAACTGTTTTATGAAATACTCTTCGACATTGGTGTACTTAAAAACTAGTTTATCAAACATACAACGGATTTTATTGACGAAAAAACTCCTTTAACAACTCCACTACAGAATTAGTCTACGTAAAAGGCTGAATTATCAAATACTTCGCGGAATTGGTCTACGTATACAATATTTTTTTTATCAAATACACGTCGGATTTGGATGACGTAAAACCTGTTATATCAAATACACCACGGAATAGGACTACATAAAACATTCATACGTTTACATGGCGGAAATTGTCTTCTTAGAGAACATGAGTTTATAAAATACAATCATCAAGTAAACAACAAAGACGATAAACATTTTGGGAAAGAAAAATGTTTACATCCTCGGATATTATCTGTAAGACGGTGTTCGTTGTACCGTTTTGGGGTGTAATAGCTATAAAATGAGGATGAATGTTCTTTGCAGTAATCTTATTTATAAGTTTTAACTGCCAAAACATACTATTATTTTGTTGATGTATTAATTAATTAATTATAATTGTTTCATTAATTATTAATACAATGTTGAACATTCTGTTGACGTGCATATATACAGTATTCGCCACAAATGTATATGCGAAATCTAGTATCTAATTAAAGTTTGTATATCACTTTAATTTATATTCCTTGATTTGTTTCCATAATCCTGTTTCTTAATATTAATATAACACATTGTATTAACTGTTGTCTACCCCGTTATCAGTTCTAACAGTAGGATTATGTAAAATTTAGAATGCATGTTTGTTTATTACTTGAGAGTATTACGACGAATATATGGTTTTTGAAACTATAATACGTGTAGTTATTTAGTCTCTATAGAAGACCGAACATTAGGTGCTGCTTAAAACCAAAAACATATAATATTTAATGTAGTTTCATTTTAACGATTGCTTTTGTTATACTTAGATGCTTAGTTTGAAACGAATGTTATATCTTCTATATTGTGCACTGTAGACTAATTAAACCTCTAAAAAGGACTGGCGTATTTCAGTACTTATAGTTCAGTGTTACTAGTAAATAAAAATGTATTTAGGAGTCCTAAACTATTGTCTTGTAATGTGAATTGTATATATATTTAACCCTTTCAACACATGTACATGTTTCTATTATTTTTATGTTTCTGTGAAAAGGTTTTGTTAATAAAATGCCTAAATATGCTCGCAGCTGTTTTTCCTTTGTTTGTTTTTTTCTAATAATATGTCAGATTAAAATAAGACATTGGTGCATACATGTAAAAGATTATGAAGCATGTTTCAGTAGTAAAGAAACCCATAATTTAAAACGCATAATACGTGAAACAGAAATCAAATATCAAACAATATTGACCTAAACTGGAATCCCCGCCCCGTAAATATCAAAACAAATCTTTTGGGGTTTGAATTCGAATTTGGTTCGGAATTACTCACTGTAAAGGCGAATGTAAAGGTATAATTATCAAAAGCATTACGATTGTTTAATATTGTTTGATATTCGTAAATAAAGCCGCTGCCAAATATATGGCCAAAATAACTATCGTTATATAGTTTCTGTGTTATTGTAATTTACTTTTTGCAATAATTAATAATGAACACCAGTAGTGGATTCTCGGCCTAGTGCATGTCACATACTGGTTTCACACCGCATGATTTGCTCGTTCGAGTATTTACCGTCTTTGTCGTGAGACCTACGCTCTAGTGCATGTCACATACTGGTTTCACACCACATGATTTGCTAGTTCGAGTATTTACCGTCTTTGTCGTGAGACCTACGTTCTAGTGCATGTCACATACTGGTTTCACACCACATGATTTGCTAGTTCGAGTATTTACCGTCTTTGTCGTGAGACCTACGTTCTATAGCATTTTACATACTGGTTTCACACCACATGATTTGCTAGTTCGAGTATTTACCGTCTTTGTCATGAGACCTACGTTCTAGTGCATGTCACATACTGGTTTCACACCACATGATTTGCTAGTTCGAGTATTTACCGTCTTTGTCATGAGACCTACGTTGTGCAGTGTACTGGAGATGATTCACACTGTGCACTTTCAGAGTGGCCGATCTTAAATATTAAAAAATATTTATTCGTCTTCTTAGCTTAAAGACGAAAAATCAACGATCAAATAAAAGAACATATCTTTGTGACTTGTTTATTCGCTTACATCAACTCCAGATATATACACACTGTCTGTACTAGGTTTGATTGCTGTGTTGCAAAGAGGTTAATATATAATAATCGAGTATGACACGCGAAAAGCTACAAAGTAGCTCTGCAAATAATTGTGTGTTCTCATTGTGAAATTAACAGGTTGTTTGTAAGTAAACCATGTTGTTATGTTAGTAAGCAATTTATCAAGTATGATTTGATTACATATTGTGGTATTTTCTTCTTTACGGGATCGCAACCGCTGTGGTTGATAGCAAGTTAGATAAGTGTGTTTGTAAACTTACGAAAACGCTTAGGAATAACATCCAATAGGTAGTTTTCCTAGAATAGCCATACTGCGTATACATTAACTATGATTTGTAACTGCTTGCTTATTAATATTAATAATTATACACACACCTATAGATTACCGGTACTTCCCGGTGATAAGGACATTGTACTCCATTGTATTAATAAACTCTAAATGACTCTAAATATTTTTATACATTTTTTTGTACTGTGTCTTCGTCTAAATACAGTTAATAATGTTGTATAACAGGGCTTGCACTTAGCTGAACTTTTTGGGAAGTACCGACTTCCAAGTGTTGGAAATTGGAAGTCCTGAGCATTTATGACATATAATAAAGTATACAATTCAAGCTTTGTTTACGGTCATTTATGATAATTAGGTGATAATATGCCAGTTAATTCATTGAAAGGGGTAAACATTTAGGTAAGTAGGTAAATTAAGGTATTTTTTCTGACTTTAGTCCTTAAACAGAACTTCCGTGGTTGCAAGTTTGGAAGTCCTGTGATCAACACTGTTAGTAAATTACCTCCAGATTTCCCTTAATGCAAGCCCTGGTATGATATAGTTACTAGAAATTGTTTAATTTTCACCTAATGTGAACTCAAGCATTGTTATGTAGAGCTTTGGAAATACTTCCAAAAACGAGTCCTGGACATAGTTTTCATCAGTAGTTCTTTAAGTCGGGCCTGAATTTAAGCATTGTTGTAGGTCAGTAGAAGGCGCTCAAAAGGTGAATTTGTAACACATCACTTGGATGTCCGGCTTAGAACAGTGTTCTGGAAGCCGATCCGTGGTTTCGTGGTAGCACATTAGCTTCATAGCCAATGGGTCGCAAATTCCAGCCAACTCTACACCATAAGCCAGGGCTATCCTGGCTTAAAATATGTTTTGCCAAATGAACCATGCTGCATATCCTACTCAATTGGGTATTGATATGGTTTTATGAAGATAATGTTGTAGCCAAATGGAAATTCATTTATTTAGCCAAATGGTGAAATTTTTAGCCATCGGCTTATTTGGCGAATGACAGAGTGAGCCCTACTAATTAGCCTATTAAGGTAACTCGTTTTACGCATGAGACGTTGTCCCGAGGTGCGGTGTGTGCTTAATTCATACCAGGTACTATAAGACTCAAGCTAGCTTCTGGAACATGGCGTCTACTGCATCTTGTACTATCCCGAGTAACCCTACTATTGAGCTTTCTGTGGCCGTTGAGGATCCCCCAGTACACTCGATACAAAATTCAAACCGCGATCAGCGCTTTTTACCGACTCTCCTTTCGGGTCAGAGCGATTGGGGTCCAATCCCTGGGCCTGTAATCACCAACATCTTTTAGAGTGAAGAATTTAAAGAACGTTTCAAGAATAATCTGTATTCTTGCTCTTAGGCCTACGTCTATGTTGTGAATACGGGCCCAGGTTCCGGTGCGTGTGAGACTGGAAAGAGGGGCAAGTCGGTTTCCTTCGGGTAACTTCCATTCACAGCAGAAAGCCACAAAGAGCGTTCACTAAAATAGCCAAACAATAAATATATAACTAGAAATTGTAGTTATGATTTATATATAAAGGTCTGATGTTATCATTCTGGACCCTTATGGGAATGGTTTATTCAGGACCCAACAGGGATTAGTTTTCTAGCACGTTTATGACTATCTAAGACGAACTGCTAACAAACAAGCATACACAATATAGCAAACATCTTATTCGCTGCGCCTGGCTCTAGGCGGGGCTTATTAGGCATCGCTGAGTAACTGACCATTACATCAGTTATTATTTGAATTCGTCCAAACTTGCTTCGTTTCTGAAAAGCATTTCGTCACGTGTAAATAAAATATATAAATGTATTGTTAATCGTACGTTTTATGAACAAGACGAGAAATCAAATTATTTGCCTTAGGTCCGGCATTGATAACGTACAGGGTCCAACATTACACATAAATCGACTTTGGACAATGGCAATTGAACATTTAAAATGCCTTTACAAATTAACACCTCCATATCTACATGATCTTCTTAATGTAAAAAAAACTACTCATTATTCATTTAGATATCCTAATGAAATTGAAATTCCCAATGCTAAAACAACAATGTATCGTAAAAGGTCGTTTCGCTTTGGGGCTGCTCAGGTCTGGAACAACTTACCAAACGAAATTAGGCAGGTTGAAAACTATAAGGAGTTTGTAAGGTTGAGCCGCACCTGGAGCGGCCCAAATTGTAAATGTATAATGTATACGTACTTATTTTTACAGATATTGCATTTTAGATAACTATATACATTTGTACAATTGTTCGAATTTTTTTATGTATTAGAGTTTTTAACTATGTCACTTTTTTTTCTTTTCTTTTCTTATTTAAAAAAAAAAAATATTTCTGTCAACTTGTTTGACAGTATGTTTTAATATTTCCTAGTTTTTTTTTAATATATGAAATGTTGTTACCTACATTTTTCCACTGTCCTCTATTTTTCGATTGTTTCATGAATTATAATTAATGCAGTTCTTTGTTGTATTTATATATTTGATACTCCATCAACTTTTTTGTGATTTTGTATTCCGCCTGAATTTAATAATTTATTGTTTGTTATATCAGTACTATAAATGACTGTATAAAGTTAATATATAATGTATGCTAATGTTTATATATATAGTGCCTAACTTTTTGTGATTTTGTTATTATTGAATAATTGTTGCTGTTATTGTTGTGTCGGAAAATAACTTCATAGTTATTGTTTTACTTGTTATATACAAGCCGACGTAAAATAAAGTTTCTTGTATCTTGATCTGTATGTGTTAGCAACACTTACAAATAAACTATTAATAAAGCTATCTTCACACTATAATCTTAATATTGTATTTTGTAATATAAAAATATATATCATTGGAACGCATTGTTATAAATTGGGGCGATTCGTCATTAACGCGCGCTAAAAGTATATGGGACGAATGGTAAATAGGGCGTGTCTGCGAAATTTCAGACTGTGTGTAACCAGTTTCGCATTATTTACGAAATAAAGTTATTTTGATCACCGCTAATAAATCAGGTCAGACATGGCGGCTTAAGAATAGAAAAAAAACAACGGCTCTTTATGTGAATAACACGTTCATTTAGTTGGTAAGATACTGCCTAATGTCTGAAAACATTTCTCCTACTTATATGCACTTCACATTTGACTTCAAGCCATATGCTGATCATGAAATTCCGCGTTGCTGGGGCGTTTTTCGGGGCTTTGTTGAACTTGAATGTTGAAGTAATGTAATGTCAAAATCCGAAAAAATAAAAAAAAACCATATCATTTCAATTAAATATTTTAATTTAAAGGAGAAAACATATGGAAGTCGTTTTTTAAACAAAAGCAAAGGCGCTTTATCTGAGTAATACGTTCATTTTGTTAATAAGATACTGGCTGTTTGTGAAAACTCAAAATTGTAAGAACATTTCTGATATTGCTATACAGGTGAGCTAGTATTTGCCACAGGATTGGCATAAAACCCGGGTTTTAAAGTATCGACGGGCCCGGGCGGGTAATACTCGGAAAAACCGGGTTTTATTGGGCAATAGTGGGCAATACTGGGGGAAAATAATATTGGACAATTATGTTTACATTATACTCGGCATCGGTATTCTCGCGGTATCTCTATTTTCGCTGTAATTGTGTACCTTCGGATTTTCATGCTTAATTGTCAACATCTAACATATTTTTGGTTTTCTTTAAGAAAATAATAAGTTATAAATTAATTCATTGGAATTTAAACAAGTAATATGATTTAAAACAATAAATATAAATAACTTTCGTATCAGCTTGCAGCTATCGGTAGACATTAGGGGGTCAATGTCTACACTTTCGTCTGCTTGAATAAATATAAATGAAGACTCAAATTATTATTTTGTTATATTTGTTACAGGTTAAAATCCAACAATTTAAAGTGTATTTGTGTCTGTTTGTACACTAACAGCAAACATATTTCAAAACAAATGTTTTACCGCGAGATTACCGATGACGTAATTTTTTAAGATGGCTGCATGGTGCATTGAAAAACAGAATAATTTAAGGACGAATACTTTACTTTTAAACAGGATTTCCAGTTGTTATTTTCGTGAAAAGATTCAATTTATAGCATGTTATTGAAAGAAAATGTTTTGTTAGTTGTTTTTTGCTCCAAATATTTACTTGAAGATTAAGTACCGCGAGAATACAGATGAACAGTATACATACTAATATTGCAGTCTTCGACATTAAGCGGTGGACCATTGACCAAGTCCACCAAATTTGCGCTCGATCCAGCAAAAGTTGAAAGTAAACGGGACCGGTGGTCCAGCAAAGAAAGGTCACTCGATTATTTCCCCTCAAAAAAGTTCACCCAACAAATCACAGTAACGCGAAAATCGGTTCATTTGGACGCATTCTTTTACGAAAATGACGCCATCCAATTCAGAGATAACGCGAGATTTTGATGTCAGGGGGGTTCCGTGTTCTCGCTCTAAAGTAAACATCGATCAGCTGCTGATGCAGTTTCACATAAACTGCTATTAAAACACAAAATAAACAATTAACGTTATATGAAGACGTATTGCTTAAATTTACGATTTTAATGTTTACACACACAATTTAAACCTGGCTAAAAAACAGTATCAATGATCACACGAGCAGTATGTCAAAATAGGTAAAAATGAACCAGAAACACCACACCAAACCTACGGTTAGACGTAAACAATAAGACTCTTTTGACATGCTACTTTGAAAAACTCCACCCACCTATTTTTAAACCATTTAACAGGTCAATTTTTCAAATTTTGTACTAGTCTAAATGTGTAAAAAAAAAAATAGCCCAACATTGAGTACATTTTCATGGACCCACAAAATTAGTTTTATTTGATTTGATGATTGGGATTCTCACAGATATATTGATTTAATGTATATATCATTTTTAAATGATATTTTTTCTTTCGACAATTGCAACCTGAATACAAACCGGGCCCAGCTAGCTTAGTTGGTAGAGAGCTGGACTGTCAATCCGGGTGTTAGCGAGTTCGAGTCCCAGCCGGGCCACATAACTTGTGTTCGATTGGTCATAAAATAATTTATACGGCCGTTCTCTCCCTACCTCTGCTTCAAGAAGGGCAGTAGTTACTTTTATTAAAGTATGTACATTTGGTACTGATCAACCGCTTAGATTGGCTAAGAAAAATGAGTAGGTTAGGATGAGTCCTGCAGTTCCACATAATAGACATGTGTCCTACTAGTACCATCATAAGAAATATATGCAGCTTAATTACCTTCACTTAATTAAAAACACAAGAAGAAAAAAGTCCATGTCACCGGGGTATTCTCTTTTAATCATAAGCTATAATTTATAGTAAATATAAAGCATTTCAAAATCACATCCACATCACACAAATAAACAAAATTACATAAAGTATTCAATTTTACTGAAACAAGTATCACAAAAAATACATCAGTAATGCTCAAAGCATGGAAATGTTTTAATTAGTATATTAAGTCACTTTTTCACAAGTTTAAGTACAGTAAAAAACCAAGCAGGTTCATCACCAGCTATTGAGTTGGGCTGATACCCCAGAAATGTCCAGTTTACCCATTTTGAACAGGAACTTGGACAGTCACAGTTAATGCTGGTTCCAATGTCACAATGAACAATTTTTCTATAGAATATATATAGCTACTTCCCGCAATGGTTTTACACAAAATCACAAAGCGGTCAAGGGTCATAGCCCGGGCAGACTGAATCGACGAAGAAATTATTCAGGTCACCAATGGATCACTTTTCCACTGTCTGCGGATTCCGGAATGTTTCGCACCAATGATGTTTTTCCCGAGCATGTTTCTACTTGGAACTTTGTATGCGCACAGATGTGTGATTATTAACTACTTATGACAATCCATCAACAACCATCTGTTATGATAACAACAATTCATTAACATTATTATTTTAAATATATTCACTTGAATTTGGACAATTAATTATATTACTTAACTTAAACACACATTACATAATATTTATACATTTTTTATCAACGTAAATATATCAGTGGTGTTGTGTGTCACAATATGCTAATTCAAGACGAAATACTGCATTCAGGTGAATAATCCCCAGGAAAATCACGGTGAGACATTCCAGAATTCTGTTTGTGATAGTTACCTGAAACAAATAAAGTTCAATTAAAGTATTATTATTATTATTATTATTGCAAAGATATACTGTAATACAAACACACAATAATATTATGTATAAACATGAACTGGCTACTCTATGCAATTCCGTATATATACATTAAAACTTCTAAAAGATGCATATATTCGTTGCAAAGCAAAATGAAAGTAGAAAATAAACAAACACAAAACTAGGTGTTTAGACCTTCCTTTATCTAATAACGATACACAATACACGAAAACGATACCATTTTTAAATTTTGTATATCATATTTTACGGAAAAAGTATAAAAACCAATACCAAAATAAGATCTATTGGTTAACAATGGGTTTACAATTTGCGATTAATTCCCGTTCCCCACCCACATTTAAAAGTTAGATTTCAAGTGCACACACATAAAAATGGTTGCATTACAGCACGTTTTTGATTAAATTGACTTACAGATTCTTCCTCCACAACCTTATCCAGTTGTCTTTTCTTCGACATAATGTTAAATTTGCAAAATGCAGAATATTTTTTCTGAACAACGATTATCTACACTGTGGAATCAATTATACGCTCACTGGGCAACCCCCCTGACCTAGATTTCCGGCGTATTCGGAACACCTCGGTAAACAATGTCGAAAAGGTCAATATGCAGGAGGAGCTAGATTTACTATGGTCACCCAGTCAACCAATAAGAACGTGTAAAAGTTCCAGTATGTAAATGAGCGTAGTAGAATAGAATGTTTATCACGCCCTATTTGTTGGTAAAGGTGAAGTAATTTGTAACACATTTTTGATATGCATACGTGTTCTTGTCGACGTGTTTGTAACACCCTCATTCTAAATAAAATACTACATAAAATTATTAAAAGAAGTCAACATATTATGAGTTGTTTGCAAAATGAATAGTTTGCTTAAAATATGAAATGTGTTGTTGACAAATTGCGTATGCTAATCGCACAGAATTTACGGGCGTAATGTCAAAGGTACGTCATTTTTTGTAAAAAGAAAATATTGCTATGACTACATGTGTTTTCTAATAAACAAGCTTTTCAAAAGCATTACTATACACTGATTACACCCAAAAACTTATGCTGCAACAACATTTTGACGAAAGTTAGCGAAAGTTTAGTCCTTGTAGAAAGTGAAAGTAAAATGTTTTAGTGGATTTTTTAAAATAATTTTTGGGCTCAAAGTATTTATTGTTTAAGGAGTGGTTGGGTGAGGGTTGCTTTGTTGAAAATTACTGGGACGCCAACTCTTTAGGAGTAGGCCATAAGGACTTCTGAAATCCTAGCAAGCGGAGCAGTTGCCATGTGATCTGCGCATTTTAGTCAATTCGGCCCAGATACTCACTCGGCCATTTAGGCCAGTACTGAACTTAAATAAATTCGAAATTTACCACAGGTATTTGATTATTGGCTACCTTGTATTAATATTTTTATTGAGAGCGTATCAAATAAATAAATGATTCAGGTAAGAAAAAAAGTCTGAAAACCATAATTGCTTTCATTTTATTTCTTTTTTTAAGACTGATATTTATATATATATACGTAAGAGTGAATGAAAATATACAAACAAATTGTGGTCCACTAAATTGTTGTTCGGTCCAGCTGATTTAGCTGGCTTGGTGGACCGAGGGTGCACTGCTTTTAAAACTTATTCGTGAAAACTGACAATGAATTTCTACATATAAACGCATATCTAATAACATTATATAATGTAAGTTACATTGTTTATTTCTATTTCATGTGAAAACATATTGATAATTTCTTTTTCACAAAATTTAAGTTTGCTTCATTGGGCACTCATTATATTTTCTCAGTATAAAGTTGTATCATGTAACATAATTAGAAGGGTCGTCATCTAATGTTGCTAAAACTTGTGACCCAACCCTTTTGCTTTTTTTTAAACATTTCTCTATGTTGATTATGTACTTATGTCTATGTCTACTTTATGCTATATTTGCACATTTGTTTATCACTTGTATATATATTATGAAAAAGGCAATACAATAGTATTTAACTATTAAACGTAATTAGAATTATTTTTATGAAAGAAAAGAGGAAATGAATGTATAAGTTTAATTTGACAATTCTAACATATCCTTGTGTTATAAAGTATTTTAGTTGATGTCATGTTGCAACAAGACCCTCTTGCAGCCCCCTGCTGTACATAAAACTGTCACAAAATGAATGCATATTTCGTATGACAAATACTTGATAACCAGTATGCACTTCACATTTTACTTTAACCTTAGCATAATATAATGGCAACATTTTGCCTGCAGCGCATAACTGCCGAAAGCCATTTCTGTGCTGGAAAATATTCCTTTTTAATTTATATTGTTCCAACAGGAATTTGATTGCAACTTTCACCGCATAAAATTTCATGGTCATTGTGAATGGATTGGAAACAATTTTACATACCTGGACATAGAAAGTTAACCCAAAATAATATTTAATATTATTTGTTTGATGACACTTTCATTTTGGATGTACATGCAATTTAAACAGACAAACAATTCCATTTTTAAATGAACTACAGAGCAACAGATAAGGCGCATATTTGCGTAAATACGCAATTCTGAAACCACTTTTACACAATTAATTTTGTACTTGATGAGTAACAAAACTCAATTAAAATATCCAATACGCAAAAAACGGCAAACTCGGTGCATAAAGTGATTGACTGCAGTCTTCGAAATTCGCATTTTTAAATTACTAGCCAGTCGGGCTTGTTACCTTACAATTTTAACTAGCCCGAAACAATTTTTACTAGCCCGAACTTATATTAATGAAAAACACAAGTTGCAACAACAGTTCATTATATTTATCATTACAAAACTAGTACATTCACATGTCTGTTACAATCTGAACTATTTTCATCACAAAACATGTCAACAAACTTTTTGTTTTGAACAATAACACATCAAACAAGTGAAAGCGGACGTGGGGTACCTGATTGAAATAGCGATTGGAGCTCAGCATATTTTAATCGATTACTTCATAAAGGTCACAAATCATAACAAAATACGACATTCGTATTTACTCGGCAATTTTCGCCAGGCATCTGTATACGAAAGATAATGCGTACCTACTCGGACATTTCCGTTTTGCTTATATCGGACAAACTGCTAAGACAATCGTTACTCTCCGGTAAGTCGGAATTCAACGATAGGATTCGATTGGATGTGTCACGACTAGGTGCGCGATGATGTTTTCTAATGTAATCCAATCGAAAATACGGTTGTAAACGAACGCTTTACGGTGTTGTTGACATTTTCTACGTAGATTGAGTATTTATGAGATTATTTGATTTTAATCTCTAATTTCTGGCCATAATATTTTATTCGCCAGGCGGGCGATAATTATGGATTTTTTCGTTCGCCCGATTTTATTTTTACTCGCATTTGCGAACGGGCGAGTGCGAATTTCGAAGACTGTGACTGTCATGGGTAAAAATGACTGATAGATGTGTACGAAACAGCCGAAAATGGTTACGAAATTGTTATGTTACAAAAGGACAGACACCTATTGATACGAAGCAGTTTGATTGGAAACCATTGAAATATTCAGTAATATTTTTCACACTGCATTAGATCTCCTAAATAGCGTCAAAACATCGTCGAATTGAAGTTACATTGATTTGGGGACACACCAGGGTAATCGCATATTTGATGGTTTCCGACGTCATTTAAGCCACAAAAACACAGAGGCAAAAATTGAAAAGAATAACACTATTTATCAGTGTAAATGTTTTGTGGCAATGCTTTATATTGTGTCAAAATTGGGTCTGCTAATCAGACTGCGCCTTAAAAACTGTTTAAAATATTTTCAGAATGTATCCAGAGTTTAGATACTTAGATCTATGTGTTGAGAACAATATGCAGGTTTCGTGTTGTGCAAAGAGAAGGGTTATGTTTGCAATAAATTGAAGAAAAACTCGCACCATTTGCATATTGTGGTTGTTGTACAAAATCTCTAGATCATCTTCGTCTAATACTCAATTAATTTTACTCTAATGGGGTAACATAATTTAAAGTATCCAAATATTTTTTTCAGTACTCAGTCATTTAAACTATGAAGGGGTAATACCCAATTCTGACAGAATCCTTATCTGTTGCTCTGGAATCTAGATAACGGCCGCTGTGTCTAATTGTATTGATAGTCTACTACGCTGTGAGCATTATGTCATTTTCTTGGTCAATTTCCTATAATTTTACATCTGAGCATTATGCATACATGCTATACGTCCTGGTCTCGCCAGGATTGTCCCGCTTTCGCGAAGTGTGTCCATGTCAACCACAAAAATCGATGTTAGTGTGCTTTATTGGGCCAACAATTAACCAATTAACTTCACATTGTTAATCTCTTAATTGGTCCCCATGACAACAATACCCGCTCAGCATCAAAGTGTAACACTTTGATAAATTTATTTTCATTGAGATATTAGTATCGATCTATGACATACAGTTACTGTAAACGCACTCCAAGGGGACGGCATGTAGCGCGTTTTTTACGTCCCATAGCTGTAATTCAGCTGCTAATTAGAACGACAGACACGAAAAACATTGACACGGGTGTGTTACACTTTGATGTCATCAGCTAATATCGCGCGTGCCACCCGTGTCAGTGTTTTTCGTGTCTGTCGTTCTAATTAGCAGCTGAATTACAGCTATGGGACGTAAAAAACGTGCTACACGCCGTCCCCTTGGAGTGCGTTTACAGTAACTGTATGTCATAGATCGATACTAATATCTCAATGAAAATTAAATTATCGATACTGCGTAACTGCTGGTCATTGTTCGGAAAATGTTTATGGTGTCGACATAAAAGACAGAGTAACAATATGAACTGTCCATCGTTGGAGATACAGATACGCAAGTTAGTTGTTTTGAATACTAAACAGACTTCCCGGAGCTCAAAAAAAGTGTCAGACATTCGGTCCGACAACCAGTCAAAACATGCCGGACCGAAATAAAAATTGCCAGACCGAAAATTCATTCATGTATGTATAGTATATAGTATACATTATACATGAATACACTAGTGTGTTTTCGCGATCTGAAACAGCAAACATAACTTGCTCACCTTTTTAGCTCGACTATTCGAAGAATAGGTGAGCTTTCCTACTACCCCCGGCGTCTGCGTCTGAATTTTGGTTAAAGTTTTTATTCAAAAGTCTTGTAACTACAAAAGTTATTCACTTGAAACTTGGAATATACCTTTGTCATCAACTCCAGTGTCAGGGGCAACATTCTCCATAACTCTGTTTTGTATTTTGACAGAGTTATGCCCCTTTTTCACTTAGATTTTCTGGTTAAAGTTTATATTCAAAAGTTTTGTAACTTCAAAACTACATAAGTTATTCACTTGAAACTTGTAACTAATCTTTGTCATCAACTCCAGTATCAAGGGCAACATTCCGTATAACTCTGTTTTGTATTTTGACAGAGTTATGCCCCTTTTTCACATAGATTTTCTGGTTAAAGTTTATATTCAAAAGTTTTGTAACTTCAAAACTACATAAGTTATTCACTTGAAACTTGGAACTAACCTTGTCATCAACTCCAGTGTCAGGGGCAACATTCCTCATAACTCTGTTTTGTATTTTGACAGATTTATGCCCCATTTTCACTTAGATTTTCTGGTTAAAGTTTATATTCAAAAGTTTTGTAACGTGAAAACTACGTAAGTTATTCACTTGAAACTTGGAACTAACCTTTGTCATCAACTCCAGTATCAAAGGCAACATTCCCCATAACTCTGTTTTGTATTTGACAGAGTTGTGCCCCCTTTTCACATAGATTTTCAGGTTAAAGTTAATATTCAAAAGTTTTATAACTTCAATACTACAAAAGCTATTCCCTTGAAACTTGGAATATACCTTTGTCATCAACTCCAATATCAGGGCGAACATTCCCCATAACTCTATTTTGTATTTTGAGTTATGTCCCTTTTTCACATAGATTTTCTGTTTAAAGTTTATATTCAAAAGTTTTGTAACTTCAAAACTACATAAGTTATTTACTTGACACTTGGAACTAACCTTTATCATCAACTCTAGTACCAGGGGCAACATTACCCATAACTCTATTTTGTATTTTGACAGAGTTATGCCCCCTTTTCACTTAGATGTTCTTTTAAACTTTTTATTCAAAAGTTTGGTAAATTAAATACTACATAAGTTATTCACTTGAAACTTGGAACTAACCTTTGTCATCAACTGTAGTATCAGGGGCAACATTACCCATAACTCTGTTTGGTATTTTGACAGAGTTATGCCCCTTTTTCACATAAATTTTCTGGTTAAAGTTTATATAAAAGTTTTGTTACTTCAAAACTACATAAGTTATTCACTTGAAACTTGGAACTAACCTTTGTCAGGAACTCTAGTATCAGGGGAAACATTACCCATAACTCTGTTTTGTATTTTGACAGAGCCCACTTTTTACATAGACTTTGTGGTTGAAGTTTTTGTTCCAAAAATTTATAAACTATACAAGGCTTCACTTAAAAATATTGTATTTTAACAAATTTATGCCCCTTTCACTATCCAAAATATGTACCAACTGAAATACTTCGAATAGTCGAGTGCGCTGTCCTCTGACAGCTCTTGTTAATTGTTGTTAACACCCATAACATACAATATACAATACATTTAATTAATATCAAACTACGATATAACAACGCAAATCTGAAACACCTATCAGAATTTTACTGTTCACGAGACATACACACATATTCTATTTACATTTCGTATGCACATGTTGTTCATGTAAAACCTGTGGTTAGCTTAAAAAAAGCCAGCGAAAATTATGCTGACAATCACAATGTCACGTCATCCGCATGGAAAGCGTGGACGTTACAGTAATGACAGTGATATAAAAAAAATTGTAGCGCAAAGAACTGTGAAATCTTTACTTTTGTGCAAAACAATTAGGTGTCTATAAAATCGCGAAGGATGGGCAAATTGTATGTGTCATATTTTTACTCAGTCTAGATCTTTTGTAGACACCATTTATTTTACCCCTAAAACGCGAAAGCAGTTATGCGGTATCGATGACGTTGTTGTCGCATAGGTTAGTATTGATCTATCACTTACAGTAACGGTGAACACCCACCACGTGGACGGCGTGCAGCACGTTTTTTCACGACCCACAGCTGTTTGAAAAATAAGGCTGCTAATTAAAGCGACTGCAGTGAAAGGACGTTGTGCAATATAAGCAGGTGACATCAAACTGTTACACATTGATGTTGCGCTGGTCGTGTTATTGTTTGACGCATATCATGAGTTTAAATGATAAAGTAGCGATTAAGGCGCGAAAATTCAGATCCACGGCCGATTCGCAAAGTGCGGATCACGATATAGCGGAGTTGTATTCAATTGCTCTGATATTAGGTATTTTTTTATCCAGTTACATAATAAATTATAGGAATAAGTCTTTAAAAAGTTGTCGGACAGTCGGACCAATTCTTAGTAAATAAATGTCGGACCCACTCAAAATTTGCCGGTCATGTCCGTCGGACCGACGGTTTTCTGGAAGTCATACTTAAGTTTTATACTGACAAAATTTGTATATCTCAGTCAATTCACCCACGCTTTCCATGCAGATGAAGTGACTAGAGCTACAATTCAGCAGTGGCTGGATTCGATTAGATTTCGATTTCAAATATCATTTAGTTGAATATTTCGAATCGATTATTTTTTCCTTTTATATGCTTGTTTTGCTTATTTATAAGTTATGATTTCAGGGCTTTCATTAACTTTTAAAAACTGGAAGTTTGAACTTCCTTGCCTCACGCGAACATAATTTAAATTAAATAGTTTTCTGACAAATCATCTATAAATGTATATAAGAGAATCAAATCGAAATGGCTAGTTTCAGATCGACAATCGAATCGGGCCATAAACAATCGATTGCTCAATGCATCAAAAGAATCGTTGAAGCTCTAGAAGTGACGCTGTACATGTCGTCATTATTTTCTCGCGCTTTCCTAGCAGAACACAGAGTTAACATGCATCTTTAACTGTAAATAGAACTTCGGATAGGCGTTTCGGACAGAGGTGTGGAAATCCTATGCCCGACTTGTCCGACGCTGGTAATTTTACTGTATGACAAGTGATTTTTTCCTGTCTACTTGTCCATGGATAAGTACAATTTCAGGGTGTAAAAATCATGTTTAAGTTGGAAGCTAAGTATTTTATTATACCCTTGTACATTTGAATGACAATTTTTTTATTTATAATTGAATGAAAAAAATATAATTATCAGGAAGGCCTGAATAGAAACTCCGTTTTTTGTTTGGACATGTGACTGTTGTTTGCGGACAAGTAGATTTTTGCAATGAACTTGTCCATGGATAAGTAAACCATTTTTATATTTCCACACGACTGTTTCGATTTTATTATAGGCATTTTCATTCGTGATGTTATAATTACTGTATAGTTGAAAATATTTTTTGTATAGATGTAACGCATTATGGATGTTAACAACAGTGAAAAATGTCGTGAGTAAATACGTTTACGTTTTTTATGTCGCGAAAATGGGCTAGTGCATGCATAGGTGTCCGCTGTAATGTCAAATGTTTTGCCGACTTTTTGTCAATTTAAATTAGAATTAAATGCATAAAGTAGGTAAAGTTTGGCACATGTAAACTATTAAAAGTTTAACTTAAAGACGTTCGCAACAAAAAGAAAATACTTGGGTTATTTTCTCCTTTTGCTTCATTATTTCTTGATTGTTTATAGGTTACAATATACCAATTTCAATTAATAAATATAAATCTTTGTAAGTCATTAAGTTCCAGTCAATGGTAAAAGTTCATAAAGCATTATTATTATAAAAACCACACGTATACAATGTATTGCCAACAAATTAGTTAAAAAACAGATCCATTAAATGTCGTTATTCTATTTTGGCAATTGATAAGTTGTTTACGTAATGACGAAATATGAAAAAGACTACACAGGTACCCTATTTAAAGTCCAATATTTCCCAAACAAGTTCGGTGACCCATTCTTTTTATGAATGTTTTGATGTAAGTATACATTGTTACATGTATGTGCGAAAATTTAAGAAATCTGTCGTTTGCAACAAAATATATTGATGCATAATAAATGACGCTTCAAAAGGTACCCATTTGACCTACTTAAATGTCCAGCCAAATTCATTATTATAACAGTAAATATAGGTAAAGTGCTTTTTTTATTATCAAAATACACTTGTATATTGCCAAATAACACATGTGAAAACATATCAGTTGAAAGAACCATAACCTTGTTTGAAACAAGCTCCCATACATATACTTAAAACATTGATAAAAAATCCAAACTGAAAAAGGGGCTTCGACAGGTACCGTATTTAAACCCCAATATTTACGGATCAAGGCAGGTGACCCCTATTTTTTAAGACTGTTTTAGTTTTAGGATACATTGACACATGTTTGTGCAAATTTTTAAGAAAATCTGTTTGAAAAAAAATAGACGAAATTGTTGCGAACGTCTTAAGCAGTTTAGGTGATGTTTATGCATGTCGAGCGAAGTTAGCCAGGTATATTAAAAGTAACACTAAATTTGTTGTACGTCTTGTAAAGAAAACTACTGTAATCCATATGTTCACACAACAGTTGATCATGATAATCTGAATTATCGGGATATTTTTCCAGAAAAAAAACAATAAAATTTTCAGAGGAGTATTTATTCAACTTTTTAGTGAGTTGTAAGTTTTAAACTTTAATGTTTCAGTGTTGGTATGATATAAAACAATGGCAGAAAGTCAGCAACAATCACAACAGCAGCAGGTCTCTCAACAACCACACCAGCAGCAACAACAGCAACAGCAAAATAATCCTGTTCAACAACAGGTTTGTGATTTATGCTAAAACACAGTTGAAACTCAGTTTTCAGAATAATTTTTTGAAAGGACTTGCCCATTTGGGCATGAGCCATACAATTTCAGTCAGCTTGTCCTTAACAACCCCAAACTTGTCTGAAAAGCGGGGGAAAAAATCCAAGATGTAACCTAATCATTTTTAACTATAGTGATGATGGTCATGTAGTGGTATGGACATAAAATCAGGTGATAATAATATATTTAAGGCTAAAAAAAGTTAACGATTTGTTTCTCACAACAATTTTTAATGGCCCGCCATGAATGTGATTTTATCTAATTAAAGGCCAACAAACATTTTGTTTACTATTTTTTTGACAACTGCGCCCGGGTTTTAAAGGAGCAGTCCAGAAATATGTAAATAAAAATAAAACTTTGCAGAAAGTATTTCTAATTTGCATGTTCCGAACAAAATACAAAAACTACGCATTGAAATCTGTGAATTATTAACATTTTGTTTATTTTCTGTATGCGCTAACTGGTGATGACTCGGGAGTAAACCAGCATGTACATTATAGTATATTCCGTTCGTACCCAGTGCTTTTGAACAATGCCTTTCGTAAATAAAAACCAAATTTCGAACGAATAAACACCATAAACGTTCATAAGAACTATTACATGTATAAAAATTACGCTGTACTGAATTAGATCCCAAGGACAGCAGCTTAAAATTAAATGAATCCGCATTTTAACATAGTGGAAGAAGAGTTACCCGGTAGAGATTTCGGTATTTCCAGTAACTTTCTTCCTGTCTGATTTAATTATATAAATCGGATATACACAATTAGTGAAATACTGTGTAAATTTTGAAAATAAATAGTTATTTGATTGGGAATCTTTATAAATATCGTCTATTTGTTGACTTTAACTTTTGTTTCGTAGATGCTTTTGCTTGTGTAATATTTAGCATTCCATGTTTTTTTAAGAAAATCTATGTCAATATACAAAATGTAAGTCCTGTGGAAACAAACGAAAATGCCAGCTGTATTAACACATGTTGATTTTCCTTTCCAAAAATTATTGGTGATTTATTGAAAAAATAATTCCTATTTTTGACAGGTATAAAAAATATGATTTACAAAAAGTTAAATTCTATGAATAGGAGTAGTTTAATGCTGATGGTATATCAATTGGAAGGTACTTATGTTCATTATGAACATTCAAATCGATTGCCTTTTTACGTCAGCTTGCATAAATGACCGTTTGTGATTAATAAATCTATATTTAGAATTTTATGTAAAGAAATGCTTATGTTGTTGTTAAAACTTTCAGTTGTCTTTAATCCGTACTTATGTACATGTTTTAATAAGCCATTACATAGTGCCAATAGAAAAGAGTAGGAGAAAAAAAAAAAAACTTAGATAAAAAAAAATTCGCCCTCCCTCCTGATTTTGGGAAAAAGTGCCTGAGAAACAATTCATTAATTTTGTTACCCTAAAGAGAAGTTTATGTTGAAATTTTGGTAAATGCATTTTTAGCTCACCTGAGCATCAAGTGCTCGGTGTTGTATTGGTATAGGCGACCTCTCCTGCGTTGTCTGTCGTCCGTCGTATGTCGTCCGTGTGCCATCTACAATTTGTTTCGTTCTCACACTGGAAACCAAAGTTGCATAGTTTGTGTAAGACAATAAAATCTCGGATGGGATTGTTATTGGACCAGATCACTCCAGTAACATTGCCCCGTTTTTCATGCAAAAAAGTACAAAAATGCCTTTTTCCAACATATAGACTTTATTTTCCATGCATTCCAATCTTAAGCAAACTTTCACAGTTTGTGTATGACCATCAGATCTCAGCAGACGCCAAAAAATGGGCCAGATCGTGTTTCAAACACTGGAGTTATTGCCCTTTGTTATGGAAAAATATACAAAAATGGACATTATTCAGGATAGAGACTTCATTTTTTATTCCATCTTTACCAATCTTGCACAGTTTGTCTATGACCATGAAATTACAGTTGAAGTCGAACATAAGCAAGAATGGACCAGAAACATCGGAGTTATTGCCCTTTGTTTGTGAAAAAATATACAAAAATGGACATTATTCAGGATAGGACTTCATTTTTCATCCAATCTTCATCAGTCTTGCGCAGTTTGCCTATGACCATAAGATTACAGGCCAAGTTGAATATAAACAAAATTGGGTCAGAAACACCGGAGTTATTGCCTTTTGTTTGTGAAAAAAATATCAAAAAATGGGCATTATTCAGGATATAGACTTCATATTTCATCCAGTCTTCACCATCTTGCACAGTTTGTCTATGACCATAAAATTAAAGGTGAAGTCGAATATAAGCCAAATCGGGCCAGAAACACCGGATTTATAGCCCTTTGTTTGTGAAAAAAATATACAAAAATGAACATTATTCAGGATAAAGACTTCATTTTTCATCCAATCTTCACCAATTGTGCATAGTTTGTCTATAAACGTAAGATTACAGGTGAAGTCAAATGTAAGCATGTTCGGGCCAGAAACACCAGAGGTATTGCCCCTTGTGTGTGGAAAAAACATCAACAACAGGGTTTTCCCTGACGCACGAATCCTGCGTCATTGTCACATTTTTTCATCAAATGACCCCCAACAAAAATTTCTTTGCATCCACATGTGGACGCAATTTCTGAAGAAATGCACCAATTTCCAAGGCATTGAATTGACCCATATCTATTGGTTTTGATGCTCAGCAATTTGGTTTGACATGAATTTGACTCCAGAAAATCCTCCTTGCAAACGTTATGTTGACTCGCGAAAATATGATACTTAGCGTCAGCCAAAGTTTGTGACCTATTAATATTTTACATATGATGTAAGATCAACCAATCGTAATGCAGTTAACAGCTCCATTTAGATTGTTTCTCACGTTATCCAATAAACAAGGTGAAGCTGTAGTTCTATTTACTGCTGCATTATACAGACAATTATTTTTACTCACTAATAACGTAATGCTCAGTTAACTGAGTTAGTAATTGTACAACATTATGTAAGACTGGTTCAGGCAACACATAAAGGTTTTTCACACCTGCTCACTAATTACACAAAGAGTATAGTGATACAGGTGCAAAGCTGAACACAAAATGGTGGACATCGTGATCGTCTGTGAATGTTGGGTTCATTGTTTGCTATTTACTTTTTGTTAAACTGAAATGAAAACAATTTTGTTATTGTTTAAAAAATGTTAATCATCATAATTATGACTACAAGTTTTCTGAACTAAATTTTTAAATGTCATTTCCGTCAGAAAATGCATGAAGTGAAAATGAAAGTGAAAGTAGAAAATCAGTGACTCACATTTAAGAGAAATGTCCTGAGTAAATGTGAGTGGATTCTAATATATTATTATAACAGATTCAGATAACTCAGTGGTTTTCTGCTCTTTGTTTTATTATGCCATAAATCATATATTTTTTTGTTTAAGTTGAAAGTTAAAAATCTGAAAGGACAGTAAAATATCAATAATATTTTGCAATGTGTATTAAATGTAGTTTCATGAATGACACCCAAAATTTTCAAATGTCCCCCAAATCCCAAACATGGGGGTCATTGTGACCCCCATTTTCAGAATTCAAGGGAAAATCCTGCAACAAGTTATCAATCATTGGCTTGCACATACGATTTTTTATGCAATGTTGACCAAACTTACGGACACACAGTTTGCGTATGACCATACAAATTGATTGATAAAATTTGATTTCCAACAATTGCAAACCTTGCATGCATTTATTTGTACCTGCAACATTGATGGCTTCAGAGCCTGCATTAACATCATTTATCATCATTAGACAGAAAATTAGTAAAGAAAAAGCAAAACTTGACCTTATTGCACAATTATCGCAATTATCGCGTTGCAACTAGTTCTCCAAAACTGTCTGCAAAAAAGACATCAAAATCTACTGTTTTTGCATTTTCCAAAATTGTCGTTGACTTAATGAAAAAGAGTCTGGTAAGAATATAGAGAAAAATGATTTAAAAACCATTGTCAAAAACACCGCACATCCACTACACAACTCATACTTTAGTTAGCCCATTGCACTAACCGATGTTTTAAATCAAATCCGAAATATCGATCCTATCCCTCTTTGCGTATTGTCCAAATACATAATCATTAATTTTCAAACCTGTCACAACAGTATGGTCTTCATCTGTACCAGTTCTCAGGTGAGCTCTTTGGGTCATCATGGCCTCTTGTTTTAATTCCTTATTTTCATTGTTTTTGCACTTTTTTTGCATTACTTAAGAGCTAGCCTAACAGTAAGCTGTTGGAAGTGCCTTTAAGACCAATCAATAAAGAATACTTAAAGCCCATTCTTTTAAAGAAATAAAAAATTGTCCATAGTAATGCACAAGTATGTCATTCTTTTATTCAGCGTAAACCAGTAACTAATTTGTTGTAACATTGGGCACCAAATGTCAAAGGGTGAGAAGCTAAACCGGGACTCCAACCTGGGACCCCTCGCTTACAGGTCAAGTGCTCTTCCAACTGAGCTAACCAGGATGCTACACAAGCAGTCTATCACCTTAAATGGCCAGGTTTATGCCATGACAAATGTTTTATATTAATAACAAATCTAAGTCTGCTTACTTGATGACATAAAATTATGTAGTGTCGCTTTGCATTGTATTCATTTCTAAATAGACATATTTCTTTCTCAATTCAGGCTGTGAGACAGATGAGTCAGCAATCTCAGCAGACTGGTTCCCCAGCTATCCAGCATGCTGCAGGGAACCAGCCTCCAAACCAGCCTCCTGGCCAACAACAGCAACAACAACAGCACCCTCAACAACAGGCCATACAACCTCAGCCGATCCAGCCTCAGCAGCAGCAGCCACAGAATATTCAGCCTCAACCACAGCAACAGCAGAACCTTCATCATCAACAGCAGCATCAGCAGCAGTTACAGCAGCAGGCCATCCAGCCCCAACAGATTCAGTCTCTTCCACAATTACAGGTAGTTATTGTGATTACAGTTTAATGTTTACAGGATTACATTAGCAAAAATAATTTGATAAAATATGATTATATATGAAGAAATATAAAGATTTGGCAGTAGAAAATTAGTCTACAAATCAGTTTGGCTGTAAGTTACTGTTGCCTTACATACTTAAATTATCATATTTATGCCCCCCTTCGAAGAAGTGGGGGTATCTTGCTTTGCAACTGTCCGTCGGTCGGTCCGTCGGTCGGTCGGTTGGTAGTTCTGTCCGTAGACCATTTCGTTTCCGCAGGATATCTTGAGAACGCTTTGACCTACGATCATGAAAGTTGGTACGCTGGTTACTTGGGAGGAAAGGAAGAACCCTATAAATTTTGAGGTCAACAGGTCAAAGGTCAAGGTCACCGTAGCTAAAAATAGAAAAACGGTTTCCCCTCAATAACTTGAGAACGCATTGAGATATTGTAATGAAACTTCATACATAGATACCTTACATCGAGACCTCGCTTGGGATTGCATATGGGGCGGGTGTGGTCAAGTCAAGGTCACCGTTACTACAAATAGAAAAACGGTTTCCGCTAAATAACTTGAGAACGCATAGAGATATTTTAATGAAACTTCATACATAGATACCTTATACTGAGACCTCGCTTGGGATTGCAAATGGGGTGGGTGGGGTCAAGGTCAAGGTCACCATTACTAAAAATAGAAAAACGCTTTCCGCTCAATAACTTGAGAACGCATCGAGATATTCTAATGAAACTTCATACATAGATACCATATATCGAGACCTCGCTTGGGCTTGCATATTATAAAAATTTCTAAACAATTGCACATATTCACAACTTGGCTGCAAGTCGGGGGGCATACATGTTTTACAAACATTACATTTTCGTTTCATTACCAGTCCAGCACGGTAGATTGGATCAGGACCAAAACGGAGCTGGGTGCAGCATGCTGCTTTCTCACTCTGGATCTTTCCTACTTTTATTTATCACATGGCCTTTTGAACTTTTTGAACAGCAGTGTCTGATGGTCATTGATACATGCATGGGTGGATAGATCTCATGAGAAGTGCTGTCCACAAGAACCGTTACTCTGCTCTTCCTAATTCTGGAGTTATTGCCCTTTGTTAAGTTTTGCTTACTTCATTTTTGGAATGGGATATATAGAGAAATTCCTTGTGAATGCAACTTTTCTTACAGTTTCCAATGGATTCTCTTGAAACTTGTCTTCATTGTTGAGGATAATGTGTAGTTAAGCATGAAGCTGGGGATTTAAATTGTTCTCCTCCATTCGCCCTTTGGTTATTTCTCGATTATGAAATATATAAAAGGAACATTCCTTATGAAAGCAACTCCACGTACATTTTCTAACGTATTTTCTTGAAACTTCATTGTTTAGGGTAATGTGCTGTTGTGTGTAAAGATGGGGTTTTGAAATTTTACTCCTCGATTAGAAGTTATGGCCCTTGATTATTTTTTCTCTGTGCAATACTTAGGGAAAATTCCTTGTGAACATGACTCCTCCTACAGTATCCAACAGATGTTTTTGAAACTTATAAGTTTAAAAAACTGGTTGGCCTTCACATTCAAACATGCATTCATTCGGGGCCCGTTGTCACTCCTGTGACAAAGCTCTAGATTTTCTTTGCCATTATTAACTCTGTGTGGTCATTATTATCCCAGATTGCGCCTCAGCAGCAGCAGCATGTGTTGCCGAACCTTCACACAATGACGTCAGTTCCACTTAGCATGACGATGACAGGCAATCCCATGACTGCCAACCTCACAGGTGGTAACATCCGGCCACAGCTCGGTCAGCTGCAGCAGGTATATCTTAATACTGCTTCACAGTAACTGCATAAGTCTGTCAGACGTTGAGCAAAGCCAATAAAAACGAGGTTAATAAAAAACACTGGCTGTCATGGCTACTGAAATATCCAGGTCAAGTATGCACATGCAACCTACCGGTAATGTTTTTTAGTGGCCAGTAATAACTAAAACGGAATTCGAGCCAGTAATAATTAAGAAATAATTGTGGCTAGTTGTGGATTTTGCAGCTTTTGTTAGACTGACTTTATGGTTTAATGATTTGATTCTTTTGTTGTCATGATTGTCAGAACCACTGACATTTTCTTTTCTTTTGTTATCAGAAAAGTACAATTTGTGTTTGTCAACACTTAAAATATTATTGGGGTAAAAATATCAGTGCTAATTACTAGCATTGATATTTTTACCCAAATAATAATTTTTTTAAAATATTAGCGTTGATATTTTTACCCAAATAATAATTTAAGTAAAATCTTGGAATAGTGAATCTACTATAAGCGGAATAGTAGATTCACTATTCAATGATTTTACTTGAATGATTTCATGATTTCATTGAAGTAATGTAACCAATGAATTGTCAATGAGAAGAATAAAACAATAATTGGCTTCAGGTGCAGGTGATTCAGCAGGCAATGCAGAGTCCCACGTTCATGCCGGCACAGTTTGCATACAGTCCCCAGCAACAACAACTCATGCTGCAGAATATGCAAGGTGAGCTAAGCAGGGTTGGCTGGATTACTAACCCTAACCCCTATTTATATAGACTCTTGTGCCATTCTAACTTAAGTTGAAAATAAGTCAAAATTTTAACATTTGTGTTTGAAACACAATGCTTTGGAACATATGCCTGATGAATACTAAATATTAGGGATGGCAACGAACACCAGAATTGATATTCTAATATTCGATTGATAAAGTATTTTAATATTCGATCGTCGGGTGCAGTAATTATTATGGTAATGTTAAAAGCTTAATTGTGCGATATGAAGTTACCATTAACATACGGCTAGAAAACCGCATCCAATATACAGACAAGCGCGACATAGTAGAACTATGTTTTGTTTTTGCAATTTCATTTGAGAAAGGCTTAGCCCTCGATATTCGATTAATCTAATGGTTTGTTGGCAACTTTGCTGCCTGTTCCCACGACTTTCAGGCATAGGTGCCGAGTAGGCACAAAAGGAAGGTTAGTTCGGTTTTCAGCAATCATAATAAACTTTAGGGAAGTGTTGGAAGGCACAAAAGGAAGGTTAGTTCGGTTTTCAGCAATCATAATAAACTTTACGGAAGTGTTGGAAGGCACAAAAGGAAGGTTAGTTCGGTTTTCAGCAATCATAATAAACTTTACGGAAATGTTGGAAGGCACAAAAGGAAGGTTGGTTCGGTTTTCAGCAATCATAATAAACTTTAGGGAAGTGTTGGAAGGCACAAAAGGAAGGTTGGTTCGGTTTTCAGCAATCATAATAAACTTTAGGGAAGTGTTGGAAGGCACAAAAGGAAGGTTGGTTCAGTTTTCAGCAATCATAATAAACTTTAGGGAAGTGTTGGAAGGCACAAAAGGAAGGTTAGTTCGGTTTTCAGCAATCATAATAAACTTTAGGGAAGTGTTGGAAGGCACAAAAGGAAGGTTGGTTCGGTTTTCAGCAATCATAATAAACTTTACGGAAGTGTTGGAAGGCACAAAAGGAAGGTTGGTTCGGTTTTCAGCAATCATAATAAACTTTAGGGAAGTGTTGGAAGGCACAAAAGGAAGGTTAGTTCGGTTTTCAGCAATCATAATAAACTTTATGGAAGTGTTGGAAGGCACAAAAGGAAGGTTAGTTCGGTTTCAGCAATCATAATAAACTTTACGGAAGTGTTGGAAGGCACAAAAGGAAGGTTGGTTCGGTTTTCAGCAATCATAATAAACTTTAGGGAAGTGTTGGAAGGCACAAAAGGAAGGTTAGTTCGGTTTTCTGCAATCATAATAAACTTTAGGGAAGTGTTGGAAGGCACAAAAGGAAGGTTAGTTCGGTTTTCAGCAATCATAATAAACTTTACGGAAATGTTGGAAGGCACAAAAGGAAGGTTGGTTCGGTTTTCAGCAATCATAATAAACTTTAGGGAAGTGTTGGAAGGCACAAAAGGAAGGTTGGTTCGGTTTTCAGCAATCATAATAAACTTTAGGGAAGTGTTGGAAGGCACAAAAGGAAGGTTAGTTCGGTTTTCAGCTATCATAATAAACTTTAGGGAAGTGTTGGAAGGCACAAAAGGAAGGTTAGTTCGGTTTTCAGCAATCATAATAAACTTTAGGGAAGTGTTGGAAGGCACAAAAGGAAGGTTGGTTCGGTTTTCAGCAATCATAATAAACTTTTGGGAAGTGTTGGAAGGCACAAAAGGAAGGTTAGTTCGGTTTTCAGCAATCATAATAAACTTTAGGGAAGTGTTGGAAGGCACAAAAGGAAGGTTGGTTCGGTTTTCAGCAATCATAATAAACTTTAGGGAAGTGTTGGAAGGCACACAAGGAAGGTTAGTTCAGTTTTCAGCAATCATAATAAACTTTACGGAAGTGTTGGAAGGCACAAAAGGAAGGTTAGTTCGGTTTTCAGCAATCATAATAAACTTTAGGGAAGTGTTGGAAGGCACAAAAGGAAGGTTGGTTCGGTTTTCAGCAATCATAATAAACTTTAGGGAAGTGTTGGAAGGCACAAAAGGAAGGTTGGTTCGGTTTTCAGCAATCATAATAAACTTTAGGGAAGTGTTGGAAGGCACAAAAGGAATGTTGGTTCGGTTTTCAGCAATCATAATAAACTTTAGGGAAGTGTTGGAAGGCACAAAAGGAAGGTTGGTTCGGTTTTCAGCAATCATAATAAACTTTAGGGAAGTGTTGGAAGGCACAAAAGGAAGGTTGGTTCGGTTTTCAGCAATCATAATAAACTTTAGGGAAGTGTTGGAAGGCACAAAAGGAAGGTTGGTTCGGTTTTCAGCAATCATAATAAACTTTAGGGAAGTGTTGGAAGGCACAAAAGGAAGGTTGGTTCGGTTTTCAGCAATCATAATAAACTTTAGGGAAGTGTTGGAAGGCACAAAATGAAGGTTAGTTCGGTTTTCAGCAATCATAATAAACTTTAGGGAAGTGTTGGAAGGCACAAAATGAAGGTTAGTTCGGTTTTCAGCAATCATAATAAACTTTAGGGAAGTGTTGGAAGGCACAAAAGGAAGGTTGCTTCGGTTTTCAGCAATCATAATAAACTTTAGGGAAGTGTTGGAAGGCACAAAAGGAAGTTTGGTTCGGTTTTCAGCAACCATAATAAACTTTAGGGAAGTGTTGGAAGGCACAAAAGGAAGGTTGATTCGGTTTTCAGCAATCATAATAAACTTTAGCGAAGTGTTGGAAGGCACAAAATGAAGGTTAGTTCGGTTTTCAGCAATCATAATAAACTTTAGGGAAGTGTTGGAAGGCACAAAAGGAAGGTTGGTTCGGTTTTCAGCAATCATAATAAACTTTAGGGAAATGTTGGAAGGCACAAAAGAATGTTGGTTCGGTTTTCAGCAATCATAATAAACTTTAGGGAAGTGTTGGAAGGCACAAAAGGAAGGTTGGTTCGGTTTTCAGCAATCATAATAAACTTTAGGGAAATGTTGGAAGGCACAAAAGAATGTTGGTTCGGTTTTCAGCAATCATAATAAACTTTAGGGAAGTGTTGGAAGGCACAAAAGGAAGGTTGGTTCGGTTTTCAGCAATCATAGTAAACTTTAGGGAAGTGTTGGAAGGCACAAAAGGAAGGTTAGTTTGGTTTTCAGCAATCACAATAAACTTTAGGGAAGTGTTGGAAGGCACAAAAGGAAGGTTAGTGTGGTTTTCAGCAATCATAATAAACTTTAGGGAAGTGTTGGAAGGCACAAAAGGAAGGTTAGTTTGGTTTTCAGCAATCATTATAAACTTTACGGAAGTGTTGGAAGGCACTAAAGGAAGGTTAGTTCGGTTTTCAGCAATCATAATAAACTTTAGGGAAGTGTTGGAAGGCACAAAAGGAAGGTTAGTTCGGTTTTCAGCATAATTGCTCATATCGTACTTGAGTTATGCCCCTTAAAAAAAAGTTCAAACAAGGCTTGTGCAGAAAATAACTGAAAAAAGTTTTGTTTTTTTTAATCATCACAATTTTTTGTGTCACCTGAAAAGGCGACATATAGGGGTTCTTTTGGTGGCGATGTCCCCTTCAGTTTGTGCAGACAATCACTTGAGAACGTTTTGTACAATCATTATGAAACTTTAGTGAAGTGTTTGTTGGCGTAAAGGAAGGTTAAGTTCGGTTTTCTGCATAATTACACTTATACTTGTACTTGATTTATGCCCCATCAGGCAACACATCCGAATCAATATAATATGGACTAAAATTTTACTTTGTTACATGCACTTTCAAAGTATAATAACTCTCTTGCCCTGTCTTCCTCTGATTTCTGATTGATTACTTGATTTTTTGGGAGCATACTTACTTTTCTTGCACTTTTTGGACTCAGATTTTAACTCGACCTGGTATTGCTTAATTCTCTGACAGTCATGTTTCTGATGTTATTGTTTCTTTGTATCCTCATATGTAGGCTGTTCAGAGACATTTTCATTATTTTTCTGACTGCTAAGTGTCCTCCTTTTGTTGAAATTCAGTTTAAAGAGTGGGCATTTTCACATATATATTGTTCTAGAAAAAATGTTTAAGTTTAAATGAACTTTGAGCAATGCAATATGATCCATTACTTTTGTGTCCCAAGTGTACGAAAATTGGTTCATGATTCAATCTTTGCACACACAAAAACTAAATAATGACCTTAGTGTAAAGAAATGAGCTTACAAGTTTGATGTAGGTGATTAGTCCCTTAATTCCACATGCAAAGTAATGCAATAATTATCATAATAAAAACCATAACCAATGAAAATCATTTTGCCTACCACAATTTCTTTTAATTAGGGATGGGACCGAATAATCGAATATTCGAATATCGGATAATATTCGAATATAATAAAACGAATACGAATATTCAATTTTGAAATTTATTTAAAGAACAAAATTTGTTTTAAAAAATCATGTTTTTTTTCCAGTTTGATTGCAAAGTTAACATGAATTCCAGTCGTATTTCATATCTAGCAGGTGGGCGGAAGCAGTGTAACGTTTTTACAACACATGCCAAACATGTCCACTTAACAACAATTGATAATTGGCAGGGGGTTTGTCTTTACAAGGGCCTCGAATTAACGGTTTGTAGGAGGCGTGAATATGGCGCATTGTATCCACAAATAACAAAACTGGGCCATGTTGTGATAACGTTTTCACAGTTTGCACAAGGCATACATGATTGTTTATTGTCCTTAAGTGACATCTATACGGTTAGCTTGTTTACAGTAAATTACAATTACTCTGTGAGTAAACCAATCAAAATGAATCCATTATCAGCAAATCAATTTCTTTAACAAAATTTGCATGATTTGGTCAATCTTAATATACGTCACCTGTAAATTATTCTCCATTATATCAACACCGTATATTATACAAGAGTCTTGATTAATAAACAATGCCACCATCATGTGCTTGGAAGTTCTTTACGCGGTCATTAGACATCACCCAGGTCGCGTGTAATCTATGTAATGAGAAATTTGTGTTCAGAACGATTAAAAAAATTAATAAACAATACATTTAACAATATCTTACATTTCTTTATATTTGCCTAGCACTCACTAAGTTATATCGCTCATTACCACTGAAACAAGGTAAAACAACTACGTACACGTAGTATACATATTTCGGATAGGTAAATATTCGGACAGAGTGCTGTATATAGTAGTATTTACAAAACGAATATTCGAATATATTTCATTACCTAAAACGAATATTCGAATATTGATTTCAGTATTCGGTCCCATCCCTACTTTTAATAATCAATGATATTTTCACAGTCTGCTATAGGAAGGCTTCAAAAGCTTTTTTAGAATCAAATACCTAATAACCAGTGTTTCCAACCTCAAACAAGATGTGTCATGTTCATTTCTGGGCACTAACATCTACAAATGAACAGTGTCAAAATTACACTTGGGACAACACATTTTGTGGCAGAAAAAATATGAAATGGCATTGATGCATCGAGTCTTTAAGTTTGTATTGCGTGTTAGTTCTAAGATTATCATAATACATGGATATTATTGAAATATCTATTGACACAAGAAAAATCTAGTTACGTTTTAGCTCACCTGAGCACAACGTGCTCATGGTGAGCTTTTATGATCGCCTTTTGTCCGTCATGCGTGGTGTGTCAACATTTTCATTCAAAGAACATCTCCTCCTAACCACTGGGCAGATTTTCACCAAACTTCACAGGAATGATCCTTGGGTGACCCTCTTTCAAAATTATTCAATCGTTCCGGTCCGCTACATATGTAGGTCACAAGAGCTAAAAATAGATTTAAAAACTGAAAACTTTAAAAAATCTTCTTCTCTGAATCCACAATGCTTGGAGCTTTCATATTTGACATCCTCTAGTGGTCCTCTACAAAGATTGCTCAAATGATGTCCCTGGGATCAAAACTGGCCATGCCCCGGGGGTCACATGGTTTATATAGACTTGAATAGCAAAATGACTTTTAAAATCTTCTCCTCTGAAACTGCACGTCCCAGAGGTTTCATATTTGGTATGTAACATTGTTTAGTGGTCCTCTACAAAGATTGTTCAAATGATGCCCCTGGGGTCAAAACTGGCCACACCATGGGGGTCACATGGTTTATATAGACTTGAATAGCAAAATGACTTTGAAAATCTTCTCCTCTGAATCCGCATGGCCCAGAGGTTTCATATTTGGTATGTAACATTGTTTAGTGGTCCTCTACAAAGATTGTTCAAATGATGCCCCTGGGGTCAAAACTGGCCACACCCTTGGGCTCACATGGTTTATATAGACTTAAATAGCAAAATGACTTTAAAAATCTTCTTCTCTGAAATTGCAAGGCCTAGAGGTTTCATATTTGGTATGTAACATTGTATAGTGGTCCTCTACAAAGATTGTTCAAATGATGCCCCTGGGGTCAAAACTGGCCACACCCCAGGGATAACATGGTTTATATAGACTTGAATAGCAAAATGACTTTTAAAATCTTCCGGTGTGATTTTCCCACAGCGGCCATGCATATGAGCATGAATCCCCAGCAACTCAACATGGCCAACGTGGTTGCGATGCAGAACAGACCCAACACCGGCATGTTCACTCCCGGGGCCATGTCGCAGACACCCTCCACTGTGAGTACTGATCTTTGTCTCTTCAAGGTGCATGCATTTCAGGGCTTTTTTAGCTGATTGTATAGCCGTTATTGGATCATATTCCCAATGGCAAAAAGTATATTTTTTCCAAAATCCAGTCACAAAATTCCCAATTGATGGTTTGACTTTCAGATGTTTTGAAATAAGAGGTGCTCAGTGTAGAAATAAAGACTATTGAAGTTGTAATAACCAATTAGCTGTTTGTTTTTGTTCGAAACATTATATTTTATATAGTTTTATCAATACATTCTTAAAATTTTATTAATCAAACAATTATTATTTTTCCCATGTTTGGTAAATTGCTGCTAAAGTTCCCAATTTCACTGGTATTGGTCTAATTCCCAAAATGGTGAAAAAAAGCCCTGCATTAAAGAACATACATTCCTAGGTTGGCGCTAAGAAATAAAATGCTTCAAGTCTACAAAATACCTGTCGTTTTGAAATTTTCTGCAGAAAATGTGAAAAGTTGAAAACATGCATCATTTTCAAATAATCAATTCTGGCTATTATGTGTTCTGGTAACGCTGACATTTTTAAAGAAATGCCTTCAAATACTGTAAACATAACAGAAAACATTTTAAAATTTTAGTATATTTAATGAATTCTAATATTGTCTTGGCTATTATAAAGTTACCAGTTTTAAATTTATCATCTGTAGTTCACGACATCAATATGTGTATACAAATTAGTGTAATAGCTACATTTAAAACTGTGTTCTTGTTATACATAATTTCTACATTAGAAAAATAGTTTGCTTTTAAAATGATCCATTTAATTCCTTACCTGAATATTTATGTCAGCCTACTTCGGGAACCTTTGTGACAATATCGTCGGCACCAGTCAGTCAACCCATCACCACGACGACCAGTACAGTTACTGCGCAGGGGAAAAATGCCAATAGCAAGCAACAGTCTCAGCAACAACAACAACAGAATCAGCAGCAGCAACAGCAGCAGCAGCAACAACAGTTACATACATTGGGGCAGGTAAGAAATGGGTATTTTTCAATGGTATAATCTGTATCTATCTGGACTAATTATTTTACGTTCAGATCACACAATTCCAAAGGGTTGACTAGTCTTACATGTGTTTCATGGATTGCTTTCCTTATGTGGGCTGATCCTGTATTAAATGGTCCCATTCCCAGTCCAAAAACGCTGTATATTTACCAATTGGAATACAAACGGAAACTTTCGCCCAATCTTTTGTTATAGAATCTTGAATATATAGGAAATATGAGTAAATGTCCTATATCATGACAAAATGTTCCAGATAAAAGTCGGACCAGACCCTTTCCCAAAGCTGCGAATAAAATCCTTGTAATAATCATCATTTGCCTGCTGCACATTATTGTTCTGTGGGTCATACAGTAAAAGTTACTGTTACAATAGGCAATAAAGAGATTGACCCCATATTGTCAAATCATGTAAGATGGAAAACCAATGAATATCTAAGCCCCACTGTGTATTTTAACCGTGTATTAAATATAAATACTGTGTAGGGAAGGATCCAGAGAAACATAACAGGGTGCTGCGACTTGCCCCTTTTGGTTCCCCATCGCTGCCCATCTGGGCTGGTCAACAAAGAAATGTTGATTATCTTTTGAAGTGTAATACCGTTGTACAAATATTCAATGACAAATGAAGATGTCATGTTTAAAACCTTAATTAGGAGCATTAAAATGATACAAATCATAGATGAACCATTTTATTAGAAATTGCCAATGACCCTGCCCAGCTTTATCCCCTGCTTCATTTAAGCAGCAGCCGGTATCTATTTTGATCCTAGATCTTTCCCTAACTGGGTGTTTGTTGTTTTCCAGGTCCAGCAGGCTCAGGCTACAGCCATGATAGGTGGGAAACCAATTATCCTGGGGCAGGCAGGGTCGCTGATGCAGGGGCAGATAGGTGAGAGCTTGGGATCATCAAGGGGTTGGGGTTCTAGGGGAAACCAATGATCCTGGGGCAGGCTGGGTCCCTGCTGCAGGGGCAGATAGGTGAGGGGTCATAGGGGGTTGGGGTTCTAGGGGTAACCAATCATCCTGGGGCAGGCCGGGTCCCTGCTGCAAGGGCAGATAGGTGAGGGGTCATCAGGGGGTTGGGCTTCTAGGGGTAACCAATCATTCTGGGGCAGGCCGGGTCCCTGCTGCAGGGGCAGTTAGGTGAGGGGTCATCAGGGGGTTGGGGTTCTAGGGGTAACCAATCATCCTGGGGCAGGCCGGGTCCCTGCTGCAGGGGCAGTGAGTTGAGAGCTAGGGGTCATCAGGGGGTTGAAGTTCTAGGGGAAACCAATCATCCTGGGGCAGGCCTGGTCCCTGCTGCAGGGGCAGATAGGTCAGAGCTAGGGGTCATCAAGAGGTTGGGGTTCTATGGGGTAACATATCATCCTGGGGCAGGCCTGGTCCCTGCTGCAGGGGCAGATAGGTCAGAGCTAGGGGTCATCAAGAGGTTGGTGTTCTATGGGGTAACATATCATCCTGGGGCAGGCCTGGTCCCTGCTGCAGGGGCAGATAGGTCAGAGCTAGGGGTCATCAAGAGGTCGGGGTTCTATGGGATAACATATCATCCTGGGGAAGGCCTGGTCCCTGCTGCAGGGGCAGATAGGTCAGAGCTAGGGGTCATCAAGAGGTTGGTGTTCTATGGGGTAACATATCATCCTGGGGCAGGCCTGGTCCCTGCTGCAGGGGCAGATAGGTCAGAGCTAGGGGTCATCAAGAGGTTGGGGTTCTATGGGGTAACATATCATCCTGGGGCAGGCCTGGTCCCTGCTGCAGGGGCAGATAGGTCAGAGCTAGGGGTCATCAAGAGGTTGGTGTTCTATGGGGTAACATATCATCCTGGGGCAGGCCTGGTCCCTGCTGCAGGGGCAGATAGGTCAGAGCTAGGGGTCATCAAGAGGTTGGGGTTCTATGGGGTAACATATCATCCTGGGGAAGGCCTGGTCCCTGCTGCAGGGGCAGATAGGTCAGAGCTAGGGGTCATCAAGAGGTTGGGGTTCTATGGGGTAACATATCATCCTGGGGCAGGCCTGGTCCCTGCTGCAGGGGCAGATATGTCAGAGCTAGGGGTCATCAAGAGGTTGGGGTTCTATGGGGTAACATATCATCCTGGGGCAGGCCTGGTCCCTGCTGCAGGGGCAGATATGTCAGAGCTAGGGGTCATCAAGAGGTTGGGGTTCTATGGGGTAACATATCATCCTGGGGCAGGCCGGGTCCCTGCTGCAGCGGCAGAATGGTTAGAGTGGTTCAGGGGGTTGGGGTTATAGGGGTAAAAGAGCATTAAAATCTGTCCAAGTTGTTACTGAGTGATATTGGAAATCTGTAGTTGTTTGATTTTACTGAACATTGAAGAATAAGGCTGAGAGTTATTATAAGGATGTATGATAATTAATAAAAATAATGTCTTAAAAAGAAACAACAGAAACATGTGATTACAAATAATTAGCATTGTTGAACTGCCTGTGTATATCTAGATTGGCCTTGAAACAATGTTTGCATGCATGATATTTAAGAGAATGAAGACAATAGGCTTAGAAATATGTGCTGTTATTTTGTCTAGGCATGAAGCAGTTGTTGCCATTTGACAAATAATTTCATTTTTTAAAATCGTTAAATGAATGAAATCTGATTGTTTACCATTGCTTGACGTTCTAGGTGTCATTTCTGCGGGCCAGCTTCAGACAACACAGGCGTACGCTACTGGACAGAACTTTGGGCAGTTACAGGTATAGTGCTTGCAATTCTGAAAACTGTGCTGTTGTAGTTGCTGCTGTTGATTAAAATACTAAGATTTCATTCCAACATGACAAGTCTTTTGATTTTCCTTTAGGCAAAGAACAAGATCTTCTGTTGTTTATTCTGCAATAAACCATGGGAAGAGGATCATTTTGAAGTGATATCATTTATTCGGTGATTCATTCAGTTTTCATCAAAGAAGCTGAAGTACGAAAATAAATTTGAATGGGATAAAGAAAGCCCTCATGGTTTAATTATTACCCATAGAAACCTGCAGTTTTATGGTGGATTTGCAATGATATATTAAAGCATGTCACATATTATTGGAAATTTCAGTCAAAGTCAGGCCAGCAGATCAACCTTGCAGCCAGTACAGGTCAAGGTCAAATCCAGCTGAACGGGTCACAGGGGGGCATCCGTTTCTCCCAGGGTCAGCTGGTCAGCAATGGAGGCAACACCCAGCTCATCACGTCCCAGCCCGTGTTCTCCAACCAGATGTTCCATGCCATGTCACATCTACAGCATTTTCAGCCTCAGACACCTATCATGCTGACGCAGGGCCAGACTCCTACCCTGAATTCAGGTATGTGTCATAATAATTGTGTAGGTATGGCATTCTGGTTAGACCAGTGATGTTACAGGCCAGGCCCCACCTACAGCACTTCCAGCCTCAGACACCCATCATGCTGACACAGTGACCCTGAATTGAGGTTTGTACTGTAACTGTGTGTACTACATATCATACTTGGTAAGGTATTCTGGTTAGACCAGTCAGATGTTCCAGGCCATGTCCCACCTACATTATTTCCAGCCTGAGAAACCCATCATGTTGACACAGGGACAGACTCCTACCCTGAATTCAGTTCTGTACTCTGTGTGTACTGCGTATCATAATAGGTATGTTATTCTAGTTAGACCTGTCAGATGTTCCAGGCCATGTCCCACCTACAGTACTTCCAGCCTCAGACACCCATTATGCTGACACAGGGCCAGACTCTTACCCTGAATTCAGGTTTGTACCATGTGAACCATGTATCAGAATAGGGTATGAAAGTCTGGTTACACCAATCGGATTTTACAGGGCCTGGCCGTGTCACACCTACATCACCTTCAGCCTCAGAGACCCATCATGTTGACTCAGGGACAGACACCCATCATGTTGACTCATTGACAGACACCCATCATGTTGACTCAGTGACAAACACCCATCATGTTGACTCAGTGACAGACACCCATCATGTTGACTCAGGGACAGACACCCATCATGTAGACTCAGGGACAGACACCCATCATGTTGACTCAGTGACAGACACCCATCATGTTGACTCAGGGACAGACACCCATCATGTTGACTCGGGGACAGACACCCATCGTTGTTGACTCAGGGACATACACCCATCATGTTGACTCAGGGATAGACACCCATCATGTTGACTCAGGGACAGACACCCATCATGTTGACTCAGTGACAGACACCCATCATGTTGACTCAGTGACAGACACCCATCATGTTGACTCAGTGACAGACACCCATCATGTTGACTCAGGGACAGACACCCATTCTGAATGCAGGGTTTTCCTGATGGATACCATGTCTTTCTGAGTTATAGTGTATCTGTTATGACACAGATTCTTCTGTACAAGAGTGGCAGAATCAGTTGTCCATATTGCCTAGTTATGACACAAATTCTTCTGTACAAGAGTGGCAGAATCAGTTGTCCATATTGCCTAGTTATGACACAAATTCTTCTGTACAAGAGTGGCAGAATCAGTTGTCCATATTGGCTAGTTTGTCTCTGATCATGAATTTAGTGGCTAATTGAATAATGAATCTTTTAAAATCTTTGTAAATTATTATCTTCTCTCTGTAAAAGAGTCTATGAATTCTGGTTTGGGCTGTTTAAAAAAGACTTATCTTGTATGGAATATTGTTATGGAAACATCTACTACACTTACTTGGTCTGTATGTTATATCCTACTCATTGCCTTACTGGTACATTTACATTGTAACAGTGTAATTTATATTTAAATATGCCAGTTGGCAGAAAATAGTCTTGTAAGGTGTTACAAACTGTTAATACATGACTATAAAATCTACATCATTGATAATTCTGGTTTTGTTTTATATAAATAAGTTGTTCTTTGAATACATGAAATTGTTTGACTGATAATTTAAGTGTCGTTTTATGTACAAAATGAACATTTTTTGACATGCAAATAATACAAATAATATACAATAATACAATAGTAAACATGAACATGTTGTTGTCTTATTATATACTCGAATTAACATATAAAATTAAATAGAGTGTATATTTTTAAGGAAAATAACATTTTTGGGTAAACCGAACACCTCTGAAAATCGAACGATCGGCCCGGTCCCAACGCCGTTCGGTTTAGACAGGTTCTACTGTATTATTATATTACAATCCAAATGCCAGACACTATGGTCATGTATAAATGTTGGGACAGACAGAAAGCAACTTGTATTATTCATAAAATATCAAGGCGTTGTGTAATTGTTCTTTTTCAGGCCAGAAATTGTATATTAACCCTGTACAGACCCAAAACCTGATGACAGGAGTTGCCACGGCAATGAACACAAATTTCAAAAGTCCCACACAACAGACATTGCAGGTAGGTTACAGTCCAGACTTCCTGAAATCCATCAGTCCGATGGACATGTCAGGCAAGTTTCGAGTCAAACTGACAAATATTTACCTAGAATCAGTCCGACTGTCTGACAGCTTTATCATTGTTTAAAAAAAATTATTAAGAAAACATTTTTTCGGTCTGGCAAATTTTATTTTGGTCCAGCAAGTTATAACTGGTTGTCAGACCGAATGTCATATTTTTTAGCTTTCATGTCTGACATTGGGATATTTATCAATATTCTTACAGGTATACTGTGGACTTTTCTGTTAAGAATTGGACTTTTACATATAATCTAGGCGAAAAGTATTTGCCAAAGTTTGTTTCAGTGTAAAATATTTTTTAAAGACAGGTATTTGTGTAAAATAGAAAATGTTTTTTACGAATGTTAAATTATGGCTAATCCAGGGTGTGTGTTACTTATTTGCTCTTTCTGTAATAATTTTCAGAATGTTGCCTTGCCAATACAGAAACAGACGACGGCTGCCCAGACAGGAAAGGTGCTTCTCCCCTCCATGTCCAAAACCCCCTCCACAGCTAAAGTGCCCCCTAACAGCGCCTCTGGAGGGGCAGCCAAATCCCCCGCTCAGTCCATGAGTAAAAACAAGGGGCGCCCCAAAGGAAGTGGAAAATTGTCACCAGCCATCTCTTCACCTTCATGTAAGTTGAGGGTTTCTTACTTGCAAATTTCGAAGTTTGTACATAGTTAAAGGTTTTGTAAGATACTAAGTAACCAGTGTTTAGAGAACATTATGCATGTACATTATTATTGGTTGTTGTTGTAGCCGCCAGTCAAGGAAAACCAGACTCCTCCCCCTGTCAGTCAAAGTCAATTACGCCCTCTGTGGTCGGGTCACCTGACCTAAAGAGAGAGTCGGACTCTGAGTTGGACGCCTCCAGGAAGTCGATCAACGAGGACCCTCTGTCCGATGCCCAGTTTCACGACAACGAAGAGCCAATGGGAATTACGAAGCACGACAAATCAGTAAGTATGATGCTGCATTTGCAAAGAAAATGTATAAATATGTAAATAAATGAAAATGAAGCATTCTTTTTTACAAAATTAGTATGGGTACTAAAAGTGTATTTTATTTTTAATTTCAATATTGAAAAAAAAATGGGTTCATAATTTAATTGTTTCTTCGCCAACATCCCAGATTATATATTACCTGTGTGTATTAGTTGTGACTTTAGTTGAAGACAGTGTTTGTTGTTTGATATAACGAAATTCGATTTGATTTTGTGCAAGGTCTGACAGGTATTTGCTGAGACTGTATGACTAATTGTATATAGGAATGCATAAACTGTTCTGTTTCCAATTTCCAGTCAGACAAGCCAGTCTCGGCCGTGGACATGTTACCGGATTACCGGCCCAGCATCATAGCCTCTGAGCAGCCTGTGGAGAGACAGCGCGCCATCGTGAAGCCCCACATCCTCACACACGTGATCGAGGGCTTTGTCATACAGGAGGGTCCTGAACCCTTCCCGGTATGAAGTTGTCAGGGTTTTTTTTAGACCCCATTACGATGAACATTATTGAATTTAATTGTGGTCTGAAACATAAACATTCACCAATAAAAATTGACTCTCATATGTAAACATGCAATTTCATTGGTCAATATTTGAACTTGAGACTTGTAGTCATGGGCTCGGAGGTTGGTAATTGGGCACAGGCCCTAGGTTTTGGTGGAAATTACTGTAAACATGGTTGTAAATGGGAACAGAAATCCAGGTGTCAAGTCAGGTTTTGGGTAAAAGTGTACTGGCTCGAATGGCAAGTAAGTTTTGAAAGTTAATCTCGAGGACTGTAAAATTAGAAGCATCTTTTGATTCTTTACTAGATTTCAAACAAAATAAATTTTAAATGAAACAGCCACAGACTTAATGATTTTTTTTTTCAAGAAAATTTGCCACCTTAGTATTACAAGGGCCTATCTTGTATTATCCTAAGGTGGTAACATTTACTTAATGGAGCTTTGTGGATATGGGCCCAGATGTGCTCACCAAGATTTGTCAATGTTCAGTATTGTTCACGTGACCATTTTACACTGCCCCAGGTCCAGAGGTCCTCTCTGCTGACCGAGTTCATACCACCGAAGCCGGGACAGCCGGTGGAGCAGTCCTCACTGATCTCCATGGACGACGAAGAGATGGACCAGGAAGCGGAGACCAGCCATGAGGAGTCGGGTGAGTTACCTCCCTTCATCCTGTGGCTGAATCTTTGGTTATGTACGAGTAACATCCCTTTGTCCCATGGGATTACTCTTGATTGATATGAGATTTTATGTTAATTGCACAAAAGTGAGTGTGGATTTTAACAATAAAATTATGTCATAGATTAACCTCTCTTTATCCTCCTTGATACGAGACAGTTGTAGCTGCTTGCGTATTATTATGCCCCGGAAGGTAACTTCGGGGGCATATAGTAATCGCATCATCCGTCTGTCTGTCCACCTGTCCGTCCGTCCGTCCGTCACGCTTCTTGTGCGCAGCATAACTCCATTAGTATTGAAGGATTCAAATGAAACTAAATATTATGATAGAGGACAATGAGAGGAAGTGCAGAGCACAAGGACTTTAACTCTTTCTTCAATATTTACGGAGTTATTGCCCTTTGTTTAATGTTATTGTGCAGAGCATAACTCCATTAGTATTGAAGGGATTCAAATGAAACTTCATATAGTGATAGAGGACACTGAGAGGAAGTGCAGAGCACAAGGACCATAACTCTTTCTTCAATATTAACGGAGTTATTGCCCTTTGTTTAATTTTCTTGTGCGGAGCATAACTCCATTAGTATGGAAGGGAGTCAAATGAAACTTCATATAATGATAGAGGACAATGAGAGGAAGTGCAGAGCACAAGAACCATAACTCTTTCTTTAATATTTACGGAGTTATTGCCCTTTGTTTAATGTTCTTGTGTGGAGCGTAACTCCATTGGTAATTAAGGGATTCAAATGAAACTTCATATTATGATAGAGGACAATGAAAGGAAGTGCAGAGCACAAGAACCACAACTCTTTCTTCAATATTTATGTTGCCATTGCCCTTGGTTTTATTTCCTTATGTGAAGCATTAATTTTCTTGCGCGGAGCATAACTCTATTAGTATTAAAGGGATTCAAATGAAACTTCACATAATGATAGAGGACAATGAGAGGAAGTGCAGAGCACAAGGACCATAACTCTTTCTTCAATATTTACGGAGTTATTGCCCTTTGTTTAATTTTCTTGTGTGGAGCATAACTCCATTAGTATTGAGGGGATTTAAATGAAACTTCATATAATGATAGGGAACAATAAGAGGAAGTGCAGAGCACAAAGACCTAACTCTTTCTTTAGTGTTTATGAAGTTATTGCCCTTCAGTTAATTTTCTTGTTCAGTGCACAACTCCATTAGTATTGAAGTGATTTAAAATAAAACAACCTATTGATAGAGGATGTTGAGAGAAAATGCAGAGTACAAGGACCATAACTCTTTTTGTAGAACGCATCATTTTTGCCAACATGTTACTGACATTGTGTTGCCTTTCTCTGACAAGCAGTATGCTTTTATTTGTTGTTGTTTGTCCAAGAATCTTAACCAGATTGTAAGATAATTAGGGATGTCAACGGATACCAATACTGGTATTCGGATATTCATATGTAATATCCAGATACTATCCGGATAACCGTATAGATCGGCAATAGCGGCTAAAATCTGATGCTTGTAGAAGTTGTATAATTAAGTTCACATCTACAAGCATCTTATCTTAGTAAATTACAATACCTGTATTTTGAAAACAAAATATTTTCAAATGGAAAAAAAACATCATGTAACTTAAACTATGTTGATGATTAGTTGGATTTACTAATAACGTTATGTTCTCCGTCTGCACAATACAATGGTATGTAAAAGAATAAAGTAAGAAAACTAAGTGAAACGCTAGTAATAATTAGAAGCAAACTGATTGGATAAGACAGTAATTTAAGGTTTACCTATTAGAAATTAGTGGTTAAAATGAATTTTATTTGATTTCAATAGTAGAATGTCCATTGATAACTGATATTGATTTGCATTGCTAATTGGTAGAGAGCCATCTCAGATCAAGGGACGTACTTAATTGGCATAATAGATCGTGACATATTGTTAGTATAACAGTCCTGTCAAGGTTAGTGCAGTGTGAAATCACCACCTGCTGTTTTATGATAATCACATACCAACCGACGGGTGTGTTTATGACATGTCCGCAGTAAGATGTGGAGACCTCTTGTAGAGGTTAAAGAGGCCCATAGCTGTGTTGTGTTAATCGATAATAAATGCAAAAAGAGCGTTTATATGCCTTATAGAAAATTGAGAAACAATCTAATTTTCTGAATTTTTATACGAATATTTGGATACTTATTTTGTATCCAGATGCTAACACAGTATCCCAATAACCGGATATCCGTTGACATCCATAAAGATAATGTATTACGTTTTGCAAAGAGATGACAGTGGTAGCTGTTTGCATATGATTTTGTGTTTATTTCATATACAAGATAGTGTCTTAAATAAATTTATCCATAGTATGCTTAGATATGATTTTTTTCCGAGAGTTTCAATCAGATTGTAAGATTATTTATTACTTTTTACCTAGAGTTGACCTTATTCGCAGACTAGACATGTACTAGTATTTTAGAGTGGTTAGTTAACGATAGATGTTTCCAGAAATGTCAGGCAATCTAGTGCTTATCACAATGTCATGTTTAATAGTTTACCTACACAAAAGGGTAGATCTACAGTTTAAAGGCCTAGTTTTAGGAATGTCTGGCATCTCCGTGGGGTATTCCACTATGTATATTGGTCCACTATAAAATCCCTTATCTTTATCTGCAACCTTTTCTCTCAGCTGACTGAGCAATGGCTTAGTGCACTCTTTCCTCAGCAGCAGTGTATTGATATCAGCTGATAAGGTTTGCCACAATGTGTCCACACTCTGACCACAGCAGCAGTGTATTGATATCAGCTGATAAGGTTTGCCACACTGTGTCCACACTCTGACCACAGCAGCAGTGTATTGATATCAGCTGATAAGGTTTGCCACACTGTGTCCACACTCTGACCACAGCAGGGTGCCAATACACAGGAGTGCACTCTTTCCTCAGCAGCAGTGTATTGATATCAGCTGATAAGGTTTGCCACAATGTGTCCACACTCTGACCACAGCAGCAGTGTATTGATATCAGCTGATAAGGTTTGCCACAATGTGTCCACACTCTGACCACAGCAGGGTGCCAATACACAGGAGTGCACTCTTTCCTCAGCAGCAGTGTATTGATATCAGCTGATAAGGTTTGCCACACTGTGTCCACACTCTGACCACAGCAGGGTGCCAATACACAGAGGTACAATATCCCAGATTTGGGGGAGGGGCAAATAAAGAAGGATTAAACTAGGCCTTTAAGCTTACAAAGTGTTTGTGAAGTTTGATGAGTGGACATTAATCCGTTAACAGTAGCTCGGGAGGAGTTTAAAATGATAGTGGCAAACACTGGAAGGTATATTGAGGGTTCATGAAAGATAAAAACCAATGCTTGTTTGTTTGGTTTTCTCTGATCGGTGTACAAAGCCAATCTGTGACGATTCTTTCCTATATTATGTGTGTTTAAGGACCAGAGAAATCAGAGAAATTTAGTATATTCATATGGTAGTATTCCTTTGTATTGACAGTTCTCCTGTTTTCATGGACATGTTGTTCACAATCTGCATACACTATTCCTTGATTGCACATTTTCTGGTTCTTTCACTCCAGGTCCAATGTCAGGGCCATTGCACTGCGAGATTTGTAACATGGTTTTCTCAAGTTTGAACCCCAGCCAGCGTTTCTGCTCAAAATCTTGCGCTAAACGTTACAACGTAGGCTGTACAAAACGTCTTCAGCACTTCCCTGGAAAACCAAAAGATTCTGGTACTTTTATTCGTAGATGTGTTCTTAGAATAGTGTTTGTGTTTAACGCTAGTTCTGGGTTATTGAGTTTTCTTTAAATTTGTTTGTTTCTCTGTTAAATATACACATCATAACTAAGTTTGTTTGTTAACTTTATCTTTTTGCAACTTTATTCTGTTTACCTATTTAGAATTGATTCAGTGTTCAATGGTTATCTGGACTATTCGATTTGTTTGTCTTTTAAATTGAAATACTTGTATGTAATATATTTTCTTGTCCATTCAAATATGGCAATACCTTTATTTTAGATTTTTTAGTCCTTTGTGAAAGGGGCCGGGGTCCTTTGGATTGTGAAAATTATGGCCATAATACCATTGTTTGTGAAATAACATTTTGACCTATTATGTATGAAGTTATTCTATCAGGATTAAATTAAACAATGTTGTAACCAACTTTAATTATACCCCCACAAACAAAGCTTGGGGGGGGGGGTACATAGGAGTGAGCTTGGCGGTCTGTTGGTCTTTGGTTTCCGGATGATAACTCAAGGAAGGCTTGACATATTCAAATAATTGTTGGTACACATGTGTAACATCATAGAATACAGGTCAAGTTGGATGTTGGTTACAAACCGCAAAAATTTGACAGAGTTATGGCCCTTTTTTTACTTAAAATTCCCTAAAAACATGATTTCCAGACTATTACTCAAGAATGGCTTGACATATTCAAATAAGTCTTGGTATACATGTGTATCATCATAAAATACGGGCCAAGTTCGACTTTGGTTACAAACCAGTAAATTTTGACATAGTTATGGCCCTTTATTTGACTTAAATTCCTCAAAAACTTGGTTTCCTGACGATAACTCAACAGTGACTTGACATATTTAAGTAAGTATTGGTACACATGTGTAGCTTCATAAAATACAGGTCAAGTTCGACTTTGGTTACAAACCACTAAATTTTGACACAGTTATGGTCCCTTTTTGACTGAAATTCCCCAAAAACATGGACAATAACTCATGAAAGGCTTCACATATTTAAATTAGTTTTGGCACATAGGTGTAACATCATAAAATACAGATCAAGTTCAACTTTGGTTACAAACAACTAAATGTTGACAGAGTTATGGCTACTATTGAAATTAAATTTTTCCAAATACACTGTTGACCATTCACAAATTAAAGCATTCTCTCTCTGAACATTACCTTAGAATGGATGCCATAGTTTTGTGACAAGGCCATATTGTGGGGGTATATCGGTCGCTCATGTGACAATTCTAGTTGAATTTGAACATATAGTATGCTTTTTGTTTTACATGTAAACACCTTAATCAGTCTAGACAAAAACCTATGCATGGAGTAAAAATAAAGCATACAAAAACTTAAGACTTAAACTTGCTATCAATTGGGAATTTTGATGGAAAATTTGTGAAAAAAACGATACTTTTTTGCTTTGTAAAATTTTGACAAGAAAAAACACTGTATTTCTGGCTGTGTAACTTCTGTTCTTTGCTCATGGATAATGGCTAAGGTGCAATGAATGTAACATGTGTTAACAAAATATCAGTTTTGTATACCCTTTTATGTAAAGAACATATAAAGTAAGGGGCAGACAAAATGAAAAAAATTTGTAAACTTGTACAGCAAGGCCAGTGGTAAAACTACATGTATTTTCAATAAAATGTACCTGACATTTTATAAAGCGTAAATTAAGGTGTTTTATTTACCCAATAATGAAATGTGTTTTGGACAAATAAGTGTTTTGTCTTGATAGTATCCACTTATAAACAATGTTTAAGGACATTACTGATATGTTTTGAATATTTATTCAGTTTTAGAATCTTCGAGGTGACCATTTACCAAAAAAAAAAAAAAAAAATCCCCACCTGCCTACCCTCATTTTTTTGGGCATGTTACCTGAAGCAAACATATTTTTTTTACGCCTAAGCTGATTTTTGGTAGAAAAAAGACTACTGAAAACCACAATTTTCAAAAAAATACATGCACTGACACTTATTATTAGAAAGTAAACACTGCTTATTTGTTTAAGATTAGAGTACAGGTTTCTGTCAACACAAATTAGTGTGACATTTACTAAATATTTAATCGTACATGGAAACCATAATCAGCATGTTTGTACTCATAACTAAAGTTGAAAGATTACGTAAAAAGTACACGTTTCCCAAAATTAAAGGTAATTGTACCAGACTGTAATTTTCAGATTAAATGAGCCCAGAAAATATGTTACAAAAAGCCAGTAGAAAAACTGGGAGGATTTTGAAGGGACCCAATTAGGTCCGGAGAAAAAGTACAGTGTATTTCCATCTAGCCCTAATCCAATATTGTTTCATTTTTCCTGCCCCTTATTGTAAATGATGCAATATGGATTAGTCTTTACTGGGGAATGTCTCAAGTTTAAGAACTGTATTTGGTGAATTCATGTCTACATTCATGCAAATTGTTGAGTAAAACTTCTTAAGAATGTATTATTATATGTACATATGGGGGTACTGTCCTGTATGAAAGTAAATGCTTGTACATTCGCAGAGATGCATAGCTCTACATTTCCTGCCACCATTTTGGCCTCTGAATTTCAATTCTTACTGCATACTATTGTTCAAGAGATTTGCAACTCAACTGTCGTGCTACCACATTAATTTCTGTGCTGATAATCGTATCAAATTTCTTGGTTATGCTTCAGAAACAAAGGCCGATAGCAAAAAAACACATTAAACAATTGACTGTTGCCAAGCCGATTGTACATGTAAAACACAAATATTATGTATTTGTTTGTTTGGATTTTTCGCTCAATTCAACAGTATTTCAGTCATATAACGGCGGTCAGCTAACCTACTCACACTTTTCCTGGGTAAGCTGTTTACCAGTACTAAGTGCACACACGTATGCCAGTAACTGACAACTGCCCTACTTGAATCAGAGGTAGGGGGAGAATGTCCGTAGAAATAATTTCATGACCAATCCCCACACAAGTTATGTGGCCGGGCTGGGAATCGAATCCGCGATCCTCGGATTTGTAGTGCAGCGCTCTACCAACTGAACTAGCCGGCCCGGCTGCAACAAATATTATGACTCTGAGCTATGCTTTAAAACACATGGTGAAAGTGACCGAAAAAATGCATTATAGAAAGAATGCATTACACATTTTCTTCAAGCAAGCATGTAATATATTGGCAGGTCGCAGTTGCTCTAAACTTTAACAGCCGACTTAGCTAACAGCCTGTTAACTTAAGATGTAAATTAAATGAATATTAGAATCAACTTAATTATCAAACATTAACTTTTTGTCAGCATAACCGTTTATATAGAATCAACTCGGTTTAAAATTGTTAAGCTTAATTTACATAGCATATCTTCATCCAAATTTTAATGGCTGTTAACTGTCATGTAATTGGTTGTTAAAGTTTTGAGCAACTCACCTGTTATCCCTAATAAGCATGGTGACTGTTTCAGTGCGGGCGATGAAGAGGAAGCGGAAGGGGAAGAAGTCCTGGGGAGGAAGCAGGCATACAAGCTCGGGATCCATGGTAGGATAATGTTCATAACCCGGGCCCGTATTTACCAACCCATTCTTTGACTTTATTTTATTATGAAAAGACTGTACATTTGAATCTTACTTGTATTCACATACAATTTTGCTTTCTTTAATTAAAATGATTTATTAATACCATAAACAACATTGACATCTGGCATATATACAAACAAACAATTATATTTTTTGCGTCTACCGGTATGTCTATTCTTTATTCTTAAGTCTATGAATGGGTTGGTGAATACAGGCCCTGATTCAGTGACATTCTCAAGGTGGCCACCAACTTAAAAATCCCCTGCAGGGAAAAACTATGAAAGTTTTTGAAAACAATATGGGAAAAATCTGGGAATTGGACCAAAAATGAAAGAAAAAATCCAAAATGAGAACGTTAAATGTTGAATTTTATAATCTGACAATAGATGTCAGGGAAATCACACTTCGGTCAGGGAATTTTACAATGGATTTTCAGTGGCCACCCTGTTTCTGTGTTGGAACTTGGAACACAATGTGTGCATTTTTATCACATGCTATACCTTGTTTTCTGTGTAATACAACCATTACCAATATTTCTATCTTACACATGTGTAAGATGACATTTTGAGCGTTTTCATTGGCTGCATATATTTTTTGACTGACCAATCGCATGAAGTTATTTTGGTGAAATGACGTCGTCAACATGAAATCACGTCATGTCAGTACACAACTTTTAGGATTTATCAACATGTTTTCGTAAAATTAGGTTTTCTTTTCGTTAAAAGCATGTGATAAAAAAGATCTGACACTTGTGGTCATTTCATGCCATATTTTATTAAACTTTCCCACTAAATTCCTGAACTCGTTTAATAAAATATGGTATGAAATGACAACTCGTGTCAGATCCTATATATTGTGTTTTATTAATCACTGTATAATTATGTACACATTTGAATATATATTGAACAGGAATTTGACCACTAGATGTATCTTATAGAAAATGAAATAACTGAAACAATTAAAAATACATTTATATAAAAGTGTACTGTAGAACTGCTGCTTTTATGCAATAGACCATTATAAATGTGATAATATTATGAAAGCTAACTGGCGACAGGTCGGAAATTGGTCTGATCTAATAATGAGTAACCCTGTCATAATTACGGGTTGGTAAGTCCTAATTACCAGAAAATACCTGGTATTTTAAATTCATGCTTACAAGTAACTTCGTTGCAATCATGAGTTATTTAGTTACAAGACATGTTTCGAATATTGAGAAAAAAAAGTCCTAATTATTACATACTAACTCTTAATTACGAGATAGCTAAGTTGTAATTAAAACTTGCTGCATTGTACATATGATTTATTAAGTTGCAAGTTATATGGTCGTAATAATGAGATAAAACAAATTTGTAACCTGGCAAGCTTCCATAAAATGGGGCTATGCTGAATAAACAGTGATTTTTAGGCTGGTTTGGACATGGAAGACCAGAGCAGCTCAGTGAGCCAGGAGGATACATCGTCGCCCTCGACAACGCCTGACCTGCATGTCACAACCCCGCCTCCTAATGACCTTCAGAGGTCAGGGGTCAGTGAGTACACCGCACCCAACACCAGCCCCAGGAAGTGGAACGTAAGCAACATTTTTGTTGTTTGCACTTTACAATTATTGCATGTTGTTCTATTACACGGTTGAACATTTGCCACACAAAGCCTGTAGGTTTTTTTTTCAAACATTAACTTTCATGTTAATTGGTGTAGGCATGTATTTATTTCGATTTCATGTTATAATTTAAGGGCTGGGTAATTCAAAATGTCTTAAATAATGATCAACAGCATTTTTAGACAATAAAGGAAGAATAGAAATAATAATAATAGTAGACATTAATTTCCTTTGCTAAATTATTGGGGCCAAATGTTCCTGTTTTTAGCTAACCTGAGCACAAAGGGTGAGCTATTGTGGTCAGTCTGTAGCTCGTCCATCGTCGTCCATGGTCCTCCATCGTCCGTCGTTCCTTCAATTTATTTAAATATGTTGAAAACTCTGGTTGTCATGGCAACCAAAAGCTAAAAAACTGGAAAACTTAAAAAATCTTCTTGTCGGAAATCACTGGCTGGATTTGAAAATAGTTTTCACAGAAATGCTCCTTGGGTGACCCTCTACCAAATTCGTTGAAATTATTTTGATTTATTAAAAAACATGGCCGCCAGGAAGGGGCGGGCCAGTTTTCCTGATATAACTATATTGAAAACTTAAAAAATCTTCTAGTCTGAAACCACTGGTTGGATTTGAAAAATAATTTCACAGAATTGGTCCTTGGGTGACCCTCTACCAAATTCCTTGATATCATTTTGATTTGTTTAAAAACATGGCTGCCAGGGGAGGCGGGGCAGTTTCCCTTATATGGCTATATTGAAAACTTTAAAAATCTTCTAGTCTAAAACCACTGGATGGATTTCAAAATAATTTCACAGAAATGCTCCTTGGGTGACCCTCTACCAAATTCCTTCAAATCATTTTGGTACTTAAAAAACATGGCCGCCAGGGGGCGTGGCAGTTTTCCTTATATGGCTATATTGAAAACTTTAAAAATCTTCTAGTCCGAAACCACTGGGTGGATTTCAAAATAATTTCACAGAAATGCTCCTTTTGATTTGTTAAAAAACATGGCTGCCAGGGGGCTGGGCAGTTAGTTTCCCTTATATGGCTATATTGAAAACTTTAAAAATCTTCTAGTCTAAAACCACTGGATGGATTTCAAAATAATTTCACAGAAATGCTCCTTGGGTGACCCTCTACCAAACTGCTTGGAATCATTTTGATTTGTTAAAAAGCATGGCCGCCAGGGGGCGGGGCAGTTTTCCTTGTATGGCTATATTGAAAACTTAAAAAATCTTCTTGTCTGAAACCACTGGCTTAATTTCAAAATAATTTCACATACATGTTCCTTGGGTGACTGTCTACCAATTCCTCGAAATCATTTTGATTCGTTAAAAATAATGGCTGCCTGGGGGCGGGACAGTTTTCCTTATATGGCTGTATTGAAATCTTTAAACAATATTTTTGTTAAAAGCCATTATGATGCTTTACACTCAGGTGAGCGACCTAGGGCAATCTTGGCCCTCTTGTATAATCAAGTAATTACCGGTAGGAGATATCTTTCTCGTCCAGGTCCAGGAAGTGTATGAGTTCATCAGGAACCTACAGGGCTGCTCAATGTACGCAGAGGAGTTTCGCTCCCAGGAGATTGACGGCCAGGCGCTGTTGTTGTTGAAGGAGGACCACCTGATGACCACAATGAACATGAAGCTCGGACCCGCGCTGAAGATCTGTGCACGCATTAATGCCATTAAGGAGGAGACTGATTGAAACTGGGTCTGCGTTTAGTGCCATTATTGAAATGGGATGCTTATGAATCTTGTAACAGTATTGAAGTTTGTGCCTGCATTAACACATTTAAGGAAGAAACTGGTTGAACTTAATGATCTTGATTTTTATACCAGCTTACAGTATTGTTAATGCATTGACACCATAAAGAAAGAGGCTGGCTGAACTTGAAAACTTGATGCGTAGTCCTCATTAAATACTAGTGACTCTCCATGCATTATCATGCATTCAAAATGAAACTCGGACCCGCACTCAAGATCTGTGTAACATTGATGCCATAAATGGGGCGACTGGTTGAAACCGGGTCTTAGACAAATCTGTGTTTAATGCCAGTACGGAAACTGGACAACATTACTGAAACTGCATGCTGATGAATCTTGCTAGTCTTAAAGATCTTGTATAGTGTGGCTGCATTAACGCTATTAAGCAGGCAACTGTCTGAAATAGATAATCTTGAAGTTTGCGTTCAACACTTGTATTGTACACGCAACAAACCCCGAAAGAGACAGGCTGATCTTGTTGAACTTGATACTCGGAACTTCGTAGAAAGTCTTAACCGTTAGGTAGAAACTGGTAAAACATGAATATGAAGCTCAGTCCAATGCAGAAAATTAGTCCACACATTAACGCTATTAAGGAAGAAACTGGTTGAACTTTATGAACTTGGTGCTCAGCGTGTCCTTAACATATGTGCATGCATTAGTGATTAAACCCTGAAACTGGGTCATCTGGTTTTGGTCCATGCTGCAGATTTGGGCATGTGTTCACGAAGCTCTTAAGGGAAGTCTTCTCTGTAGTGGTACTTAAGTGAAAATTTCATATCACATTTTACATTTGAAATCAAATGATTTCTGTTTACAAAAAGGAAAAATACAAAACATCCAATCAATATTTTCTCGTTTAAAACATTTCAGTGCAAAAAGACCTTTTCAAGAAACAGTCAGAGGCTTAAGGAATTTATTGAATTTAAGAAATTTCCTTAAGATTTCCCTAAGGAGCTTTGTGAATACGGGCCTAGTGCACACTTTAATTGCATTATGAAAGAAGCTGGATGAAACTTGAACTTAACAGATACATATGTGGCGCGTCGTGAGAAAACGGGTCTTAATGCATGTGCATAAAGTGTCGTCCCCGATTAGCCTTTGCAGTCCGCACAGGCTAATCCAGGACGGCACTTTCCGCCTACAGTTGATTTATGTTTAGAAGAGACTTTCTTGAAACAGAAAATACCATAAAGCGTAAAGTGCCGTCCCGGATTAGCCTGTGCAGACTGCACAGGCTGATCCGGGACGACACTTTACGCACATGCATTAAGTCCGGTTTTCCCACGACGCGCCTCATATAATATAATCATATTGCTGGCCATGTTTTTATGTACACGTAAATGGTCTTGAGGCTGATTGTTAATTTGAAATATTCAAGTTCAGTATCAGATTTAAACCTTTGAAAATGAAATTAAATACAATGTTTACTGTCTGTAAGACGCAATCAGTTAAATATTGTCGGATGATACATGTACATAATGTGAAGATGTTATCATGCTTGTTCTTTAAGTGTGAAATCAAGGAATCAAATGTTAGTTGAACTTAACAAAATTTTATAATTTAAATTTATGTATGAAAAACTGGGGAAGTAAAAGCAATATTACTGCCAGCTTATGTTATATATATGAGGATTGTCGTGGGAAACCCGGGCTTAATGCATGTGCGTAAAGTGTCCACACCGGCTAATCCAGGACAACACTTTCCGCTTTTATGGTATTTTCTGTTTCAATGAAGTCTATTCTAAACATAAATGAACTCTAGGCGGAAAGTGTCATGTGGACTGCACAGGCTAATCTGGGACAACACTTTACGCACATGCATTAAGCCTGGTTTTCCAATGACATGCCTTAAATACAGCGTCTGTTTGATGCAAAAATCATATCTAGGAATGATAATAAAGATTTCTAATGTGATGCCTTACTAAATATCTGAATTAAGCCTAACTTCATTAGTGGGGTATAGCTGTACATAGAAATCTGTTGAAATTTGCTCATGGTAATTGTCAAGCGTTAAAAAAAGAGGATTTCACAACTATATATGTGTTGTGAATTTTATTATGTTCAACACCATGTGGCTGGTCATTTATTAACTCCATTGTACATAGTTCATGTAGTGCCATTTGTGTTCGTGACAGATACATTTTTATGCCCCCACTTCAGAGGGGGGGGGGGCATATAGATTTTCCTTTGTCCGTCCGTCGGATTTTTGTGTTGCGCGTAACTCAGAAAGTATAACTGCTACAGTGATGAAACAGTGATAAGCATATTCATCTGCATCGGGGCTTGTGCACCTGGGTATTTTGGTGAAGTTTTTTGGACTTGTGTCGCGCGTAACTGAGAAAGTATTACTTCTAGAGTGATGAAACTTTATAAACATATTAATCAGCATGTGAACTTGTGCACCTGGGTAGTTTGGTGCAGTTTTCTCCGACATCAGCTGAGTTATGGCCCTTTTTTAGCAAAAAATGACATTTGTGGACTTGTGTCGTGCGTAACTCAAAACGTATTACTGCTAGAGTGATGAAACTTTATAAATATATTAATCAGCATGTGAACTTGTGCACCTGGGTATTTTGGTGCAGTTTTTTCTGACATAAGCGGAGTTATGGCCCTTTTTTAGAACAAAAAGACATTTTTGGACTTGTGTCGCTTGTAACTCAAAAAGTATTACTGCTTGAGTGATGAAACTTTATAAACATATTAATCAGCATGTGGTATTTTGGTGCATTTTTTTCCGACATCAGCCGAGTTTTGTGACAACCAGTGAAATGTGGGGGCATCCGTGTCCTACAACACGTGTCTGGTTGTTGTATAAAATGTCATTTAAATGGCCATGTGTGATCGTTGGGTTGTGTTTTGCAATAAAAACCTAAATGGACCTTTCAGCATTATTAAGGTTTTATACGCATTCAGAATCATCTCTACAATCATATATGGAGCTTGAATCACGCTACATGTACATCGAAAGTATTGTGCTCGTAATTCCAACATTAAGTGTGTATGTATAGTTCTTTGTGTCAGCTATTTTGTTTCCGAGCATATTACCTGTAATTGATATTATAAGATACCAAAATAACGTAGCATAATAATACCATTCCTCCTTAATAATTATGACTGAGCTAATTAATACATGCATTGGAATTTTCTACTGTACAGTTGACAATTATATTGGGATTGAATACTATCTTATATGTAAACATATTATAAATACATATATTTCAACCAAAGCTGTTTATTAATTTTTCCTCCATTTTTACAATTGATATTAACATGTAAATACCAAAATTTAGTTACAGTACATATAATTTATTTGTCCCACAAATTATGTCTTATTTAATATATACGTACATTTATTCTCTCATAAACGTTAATTTTTATTTTGACATTAACTTCATTACATTATTCTCGTAAACCAATGCAGACGAACCATTTTACTCATACTGTTCTCGTGTCTAGTAATGTCTCAGCCTTTAAATATCAAAAGAACAGTGGTATCACTATGTTTCGTATGTTTATATCACATAATACTTTAGTTTAGGAATACATTTTCAATACGGGCATTTTTCCATTTTTCATTATTGCAATTATTAATAAAGGTGTTGTTTTTTTTTGGTTTATTAAAATACAAAATAAGAATAAGTCTTGACTGTTACAGTGACAGTTATACTTACCTGCATGTATATATTTTACATGATGGCCATGTTTATTATTTTGGTGCTTTTATAATATTGTCTGTTTGTATGTATATTATTAATAATAGAATAATGATCATAAACAGTGTTTGTTTCATATATTTAATAACAATGGGATTTTGCTGCTAGTGTTCTGGGTTCAGTTCACTAAGCAGTACAACTGTTATACTGTTTTGTGCGCGATAGCTCTACCCTCCGATAGTCCAGAACCCGTATTCACCAACCGATTGCTTAGACTTAAGACTTAATGAACTAAAAGAACATTAACTCACTGTTTCATTCTAAGAAGGCTGTACATTTGAATCTTGCTTGGTATTCAACAATGCTTATTTCCGCATTCTTTATTTTAAATGATTTACTTAATGACATTATTGACATTGCTACTCGTCGATCAAGTGTTTTTTTCTCAAGTGTAAGTCTATTCTATATTCTTAAGTCTTAAGAATGAGTTGGTGAATGCCGGAGACTATTCTATATTCTTAAGTCTTAAGAATGAGTTGGTGAATACCGGAGTCTATTCTATATTCTTAAGTCTTAAGAATGAGTTGGTGAATACCGGAGTCTATTCTATATTCTTAAGTCTTAAGAATGAGTTGGTGAATACCGGAGTCTATTCTATATTCTTAAGTCTTAAGAATGAGTTGGTGAATACCGGCGTCTATTCTATATTCTTAAGTCTTAAGAATGAGTTGGTGAATACCGGAGTCTATTCTATCTATATTCTTAAGTCTTAAGAATGAGTTGGTGAATACCGGAGTCTATTCTATATTCTTAAGTCTTAAGAATGAGTTGGTGAATACCGGAGTCTATTCTATATTCTTAAGTCTTAAGAATGAGTTGGTGAATACCGGCAAATGCAAATTTCTCCATTTTACTCTTAGACAATGTGATCCAATGAAATAAGATTTGCAGGGATGCAATTGATGCCGAATTCTGCCTTTTGTTCCATGTAAATGTCAAATTAAACATTTTTGACTAGTATAAAATAACATACAATGCACGATTTTGATGCATTTGTTTTCCATATACCAACTTCAAAAGCGTTGGAAAATAATGTTGTTGATTTTTGTAAGTATTGTTGTTGGTATTTGCTCATTTTTGCCATATTAAACCTTATTAACACAAAATTGTTATTTGCAGAGCATTTACCAAATATGAAGAAACGAAATTCCTGTGACTTCAGTTCTTTCTATTCCTGATTTTTTAGCTCACCTGAGCACAAAGTGCTCATGGTGAGCTTTTGTGATTGCCCGTTGTCCATCGTGCGTGCGTGCGTGTGTGCGTGCGTCGTCAACCTTTCATTCAAACAACATCTCCTAAACCACTTGGCAGATTTTCACCAAACTTCACAGGAATGATCATTTGGTAACCCTCTTTCAAAGTTGTTCAAATTGTTACGGTCTGCTGCATATGTAGGTCACCAAAAATAGATTTAAAAAGTGTAAACTGTAAACTTCTTCCCTGAAACCACAGGGCCCAGATATTTCATATTTGGTATGTAACATCCTATAGTGGGCCACGCCCCGGGGGTTGCATGGTTTATATAGACTTATATAGCAATATGACTTAAAAATCTCCTGAAACCACAAGGCCCAGAGGTTTCATATTTGGTATGTAACATCCTTTAGTGGTCCTCTACAAAGATTGTTCAAATTATGCCCCTGTCAAAACTGGCCACGCCCCGGGGGTCATATGGTTTATATAGAATATATAGCAAAATGACTTTAAAAATCTCCTCTGAAACCGCAAGGCCCAGAGGTTTCATATTTGGTATGTAACATCCTTTAGTGGTCCTTTACAAAGTTTGTTCAAATTATGCCCCTGGGGTCAAAACGGGCCACGCCCCGGGGATCACATGGTTTGTATAGAATATATAGCAAAATGACTTTTAAAATCTTCTCCTTAGAAACCACAAGGCCCAGAGGTTTCATATATGGTATGTAACATCCTATACTGGTCCTCTATAAAGATTGTTCAAATGATGCCCCTGGGGTCAAAACTGGCCCCGCCCTGGGGGTCTCATGGTTTATATAGAATATATAGCAAAATGACTTAAAATCTGCTCCTCTGAAACCGCAAGGCCCAGAGGTTTCATATTTGGTATGTAACATCCTTTAGTGGTCCTTTACAAAATTTGTTCAAATTATGCCCCTGGGGTCAAAACGGGCCATGCCGGGGGGGGTCAAATGGTTTATATAGAATATATAGCAAAATGACTTTAAAAATCTTCTCCTCTGAAACCACCAGGCGCAGGTTTCATATTTGGTATGTAACATCCTTTAGTCTTCCTTTACAAAGTTAGTTCAAATTATGCCCCTGGGGTCAAAACGGGCCACGCCCGGGGGTCAAATGGTTTATATAGAATATATAGCAAAATGACTTTAAAAATCTTCTCTGAAACCACAAGGCGCAGAGGTTTCATATTTGGTATGTAACATCCTATAGTGGTCCTCTACAAAGATTGTTCAAATGATGCCCCTGGGGTCAAAACTGGCCACACCCAGGGGGTCACATTGTTTATATAAACTTAGCAAAATGTCTTTTAAAATCTTCTCTGAAACTGCAGGGGCCCAGAGGTTTCTTATTTGGTATGTAACATCATATACTAGTAGTAGTCCTCTACAAAGATTGTTGAAATTATGCCCCTGTGGTCAAATCTGGTGGCACCCGAGGGGTCACATGCTTTATATAGACTTAAATAGCAAAGTCACTTTAAAACTGGTCATGCCCCGGGGGTCACATGGTTTATATCAACTTTATTTGCAAAATGTCTTTAAAAATCTTCTCCTCTGAAACCGAAAGGCCTAGAGGTTTCGTATTTGGTATGTAACATCCGTATAGTGGTCCTCTACAAAAGATTGTTAAAATTATGCCTCATGGGTCAAAACTGACCACACCCCAGGGGTCACATGGTTTATATAGACTTTAAAGCAAAATGACTTTAAAATTCTTCTGCTCTGAAACCACAAGGCCTAGAGGATTCATATTTGGTATGTAACATCCGTATAGTGGTCCTCTACAAATGTTGTTTAAATTATGCCCCTGGGGTCAAATCTGGTCACGCCCTGGGGGTCACATGGTTTATATAGACTTAAATAGCAAAATCTTCTCCTCTGAAACGGCAAAGCCCACAGCTTTCCTATATTTGGTACGTAACATTGCGTAGTGGTTTTCTCCAAAGGTTGTTCAAATTATGCCCCTGGGGTCAAATCTGGTGGCACCCCGAGGGGTCACATGCTTTATATAGACTTAAATAGCAAAGTTACTTTGAAAATCTTGACCTGAAATCGCAAGGCCCAGAGGTTGTTCAAGATTGTTCATATTATGCCCCTGGGATAAAAATAAGACACGCCTCGGGGATGCAAATTCCAATTGGGTAACAAGGTCTCAGGTGATTGTCCTAGGGCTGTCAGGGCCCTCTTGTTTCACTTCTATTCTACTTGAATCACTGGATTTGGCAATACAAAATTTATATATTTTTCTTAATATATCGAACACTGCATTAATTGTCACAGACATTTCAAAAAATGTCGGTAAATGCAAATTCATTCAGTGTTTATCCAGTCATTGTCACATGTCAACGGTTAACCTACTTTTTGCACAAACGGTAACGTGGTATAGCTTGTGTAGCGCCTGCAAAAGCGATGAATGGAGAAGATTCCTCCAACAATACCTGCGAAGGAGTTTAACATATTAGTGGCAAAAATGGACGAAGTATACACTATGGTATTAGCTTGAACCCCTCCTCGTGTAGTGGCAAAAATGGACGAAGTATACACTACGGTATTAGCTTGAACCCCTCCTCGTGTGTTTCCTAAAATTAGTCTTAATAGACAATTTGTTTCCTCGATAGTGTAAATTCGTTGATCTATATAAAATGCTCGCTATTCGAAACTCAAAATGTCACCAAAAAGAAAACCAAGCAAACTCAACTCTAATAATGTTTATTCTACAGATATGTTATATATAGGATCTGACACGAGTTGTCATTTCATACCACATTTTATTAAACGAGTTCAAAAATTTTGTTAGTTACGAATTTCCTGGACGAGTTTAATAAAATATGGTATCAAATGACAACGAGCGTCAGATCTTTTTTATCACATGCTTTTAAACGAAATAAAACCCATCTTATTTTACCAAAATAAGTAGGTAAATCCTCAAAGTTGTATTTTTACGTGACATTATTTCGTGTTGACGACATCATTTCACCAACATAACGTCATGCGATTGGTCAGTCAAAGAATATGTAGCTCAACACTGTCTAAAACTACAAATAACTACAAACTTTTTGTATGACATTATAATCTTGGACCTTTTCGATAATGGGCCAGATCGGACCAGGAACACCAGAGTTATTGCCCCTTTTCATGAAAAAAAACCCTGCAAAACGGACTTTGTGCAACATACGTGCTTCATTTTTCATCCGATCTTGACCAAACATGCACAGCGTGTAGATGAGCATAAGATTTCAAAACATTCCCAAAAATTGTCAAGATTGGGGTACAAACATCAGAGTTATTGCCCCTTGTTTGCGAGAAATAATGCAAAAATGGACAAGATGGAAGATGGAGACTTCATTTGTGTCTAATCTTGACCAAACTTGCATAGTTTGTGTATGACCATAAGGTTTCAGTTGAAGTCAAATATGGGTCAGATCGGACTAAAAAAAACAGTATTATTGCCCCTTGTTTGTGAAAAAAAATAATTTGTCAGTTTTCAGTCTCCATAGAAAATTAACTTTTCATTCAATGTTGACTTAACTTGCAGAGTTTATGTATGACCATCAGATCTCAGCTGGGAGCAATGATGGGCCAGAAAGAACCAGGAACACTAGAGCTATTTCCCCTGTTTTAATGAGAAAACTTGCAAAAACTGGACTTTGTGCAATATAGAAACTTCATGTTTCATCTAATCTTGATCAAACTTGCACATACTGTGTATGACCATAAGATCTCATAATAAACCAAATAATTGCCCAGATTGCGGTACAAACAACAGAGTTATTGGCCCTTGTTTGTAAAACAAAAGGAAACAAAAGGACTATGTTTAGGATAGAGACTTCATTTTTCACTAGGGTGGCAAAAACAGTATTTCAGGAACCGGTTAATTGGTTTTGGTATTCTATATTTAATAACGGTGACCTTGACCCCACCCACCCCATATACAATCCCAATCGAGGTCTCAAAATAATGTATTTATGTATTAAGTTTCATTAAAATATCTCAATGCGTTCTCAAGGTATTGAACGGAAACTGTTTTTCTATTTTTAATAACAGTGACCTTGACCCCACCCATCCCATATGCAATCCCAATCGAGGTCTCGATATAATGTTGGAACCAAATATGAAACCTCTGGGCCTTGTGGTTTCAGAGAAGAATTTTTTTATCATTTTGCTATTCAAGTCTATACAAACCATGTGACCCCTGGGGTGTGGCCAGTTTTGACCCCAGGGGCATCATTTGAACAATCTTTGTAGAGGACCACTACACAATGTTACATACCAAATATAAAACCTCTGGGCCTTGTGGTTTCAGAGAAGAAGATTTTTAAAGTCATTTTGCTCTTCAAGTCTATATAAACCATGTGACCCCCGGGGTGTGGCCAGTTTTGACCCCAGAGGCATCATTTGAACAATCTTTGTAGAGGACCACTATACAATGTTACATACCAAATATGAAACCTCTGGGCCTTGCGGTTTCAGAGAAGAAGATTTTTAAAGTCCTTTTTGCTATACAAGTATAGATAAACCATGTGACCCCCGAGGCGTGGCCAGTTTTGACCCCAGGGGCATAATTTGAACAATCTTTGTAGAGGACCACTAGAGGATGTAAGATATCAAATATGAAAGCTCCAAGCCTTGTGGTTTCAGATATTTTTAAAGTTTTCAGTTTTTAAAGTCTATTTTTTGCTCTGGTGACCTACATATGCAACTTTGAAAGAGGGTCACCCAAGGATCATTCCTGTGAAGTTTCGTGAAAATCTGCCAAGCGGTTTAGGAGGAGATGTCGATTATATGAAATGTTGACGCACGACACACGACGGACAAAAGGCGATCACAAAAGCTCACCATGAGCACGTTGTGCTCAGGTGAGCTAAAAATAAAAGGTGCGTATCAGCGGGTACCCCACAGCTTAATATGGGTACCAATATTTTAGCTTAAACACAGAGATTTGCGATAACCACAATTGACCTAAAATGCTGTTTACTAGTATGTATGCGAAGTTTGTCCACAGACCAACACATTCTGCAGCTTTCACATTAAATAATTTGGGAGTTGCAGAGCTAGCAAACAATGGCATGACTTATAACATGCTCCGTAACAGTCATCTTAAAGCGTAACCTACCTCTTTTATAGGCTAGTAATGAAGTAATTAAATTGGTTAAGTTATTTAAAGATATAAATCCTTGTAGTAAAATATTTAAACAAAAACAGATACGTAAGTTTTATATAATTAAATGAAATACAGTTCGTCTGTATAATCTACGTGTAGTATTAAAAATAAAAAATTAACTGGTAAGTGCAAACATTGATTTTTGTACATTCACGAAACTTTCAGGACCAAAATACTGCTGCTTTTCGATTGTCCCACAATGACAGTTTTAGTGTTACTATTGTAACAGACTGATTTTGGATAATCTACTCCATCCTTCTTTGTTAGTCTACCCCATCCTCCTTTGTTAGTCTACTCCATCCTTCTTCGTTAGTCTACTCCATCCTTCTTCGTTAGTCTACTCCATCCTTCTTCGTTAGTCTACTCCATCCTTCTTCGTTAGTCTACTCCATCCTTCTTCGTTAGTCTACTCCATCATTCTTCGTTAGTCTACTCCATCCTTCTTCGTTAGTCTACTCCATCCTTCTTTGTTAGTCTACTCCATCCTTCTTTGTTGTAAGAGTAGCAACCTTCTGCCTTCCCTAGTTATCCACCTGTATGATAGAGTGGCCACACACCATGACTTGTCCCTCAGCTGTCACGTGTTACCCACCTTATGATAGTGTTAAAGCGGCGTCCAAAGTAAAGCACCTGTCCCTCATCAGTCACGTGTATACGCTCCGGTAATACAAGCTGAGGGTCAGTGAAGGTGGAAAGAACTGTCCCGTCCCTGGCCAGGGTGAGGAGCATGTGGTTGGAATAGCTGGTCACGTAGGTCCTGCTGCCACATCGGCTCACTGTACACATATTGACTAAAATAACAAATGAAAATAATCGTTTCATATTTTGCACTGTTCAACCAGTTTTATTCTTTATTGTATGAATTTTTTTATCATTTAATCTTTTAACGGTATACTTACATATAAAATGCTTTTTATATTAATCCTGAAGACTTATCAACAAGAATGTGAAACTAGTCAATGATGAAAATTGTCTTACATGCCAACGATAGCAACCGCCACCACCAAAACGAAAAAAAAATATAATAATAATAATAATAAACAGTTAAACTAACAAGATGTATGTAGACAACACGAAAGTTCATATATTCAACCTGATAAGTACCTGTACAACCACCTGATGTATCCTCGTACAGTTTCTTGGCCAGTGTCCCACTTAGTGTGTACTGGTACAGCGCAGTACCGGAAGTGACGTACAGGTCTCCATGGTGATGAGCAATACCATAACATTCATGTGGGAGCTGCAACTTTCTGCCCATCACCAGCTTGCCGTTGTTCACAGAGACAAACTGTACCTCGTTTATGTTGTGTTTGTCAGTAACAGCCGCCTCACATGGAGATATCGTACATAGGCTTTGTGGATAACTAGACACATCACAGTGACTTATCACACGATAACTTATTTCTACGAGCTTCACTCGTTTGTTATGGTAATCTGCAACAAGGATATGATCACTGTCAAGTCTACAAATACCAGTAATGGTTGATTGATGTTGATCACTTGGTATTGCTACACTGTACTGAGTCTTCCCAGTTACAGTGATTGGCTGGTCAGGATTCAGTTCTACTATCTTCCCCAGACCTGTATGTTGGCTTAGTTGCTTGACAATATCAGTGTTTGCTTGAAATTGTATTGAACGTTCAACATTCATGCAAAAATCCGTAAGAGATGTTTCTGCAAGATGAATCTTCTCCATAGATTTCTTGCAGACAATGAAAGAGAGTTTCATGCTCTTATTACCAATGTCTTTTATTGCGACCCTGAGACATTTAAGCTCGTAGTGAAGCCTCGTGTAGTCGCCAACATCTTTCTGAAGAGAAGCATTCAGTCGAGACTTTAAATCATATAGTTCCTTCATCGTGGTCTTCACAAGTTGATCTAGAGCAGCAATTAATTTCCTACGAACATCTAGTATTTTGTCTTTAATTGATTATCAACTAAATCTTCTAGAGACCCAGTGCTGATGTTTCGGCTTTCCTGTAACGTCTTGAATTGTTTCAGTTTTCTTTCCATGTTTGATGGGAGCGGCTGGAAGTCAACTGACAGTTGTTTTTTTTACTACATCCGTTGTTAGGAACACTTTAGTACACTGACTGAAATAGAGATACCCAAGATTATACTATCTTTTTCGACAAAGCAAATAGTGAAGAATTTTAGCTAGTTTAATTCACAAATTAACCCAACCTCTTTTACGCAAATGTTGGAAATGGAATGGAAAGAAAATGCTTCGTGTATTTTATTCATTTTATTCTATAACAAAATAACAACACCTACCGATGACGCAAGGAAATGCATGTATTGCAGCACAGCTGGCTGTGGTCTTCACAGACGAGTTCCAGTTTCTTATCTTCGTGTAGCTCACACTTCTCAAGAAGATCCTGGGTTGCCTTGGCAACTGGCCACTTTTTCATGTCTCCTTTCCCCCCAAAAGTGTGTGTGGTGAACAGTTCTCCGTGTGGTTTTATGCATTTGCCACAATAAAACTTGACACACTTTTCACTTTAAACCTCTGCGTCTGTGTGAGTACCGCCCTCTTCGCATGTTGTACAGCAGTATTCCAAAATCGAATCAGACCCTTTATGTACAGTCGATTAAAATAATGCTTCCATATTGTAAACTCGCGGCTTTATTACTGCTCTAGAATTACTTGTATTAATTTAATGAACTTATTTCAGATCAAAACATTTAAGTTTATGCAACAATCCTTCTTTTGACAAACGGAAGTCGTATCCACCCATTTTCTGTTCACATGACATAAATATGTAGGTCACAATTAACGTAGATATATAATCAGTTCACAATCATAGTAACATACCGAAATGTATGCATAATCATAATAATCAAATATAGTTAAACCTTTTTGTGTAAATAAAGTTGCAATTATGCAAAGGTATTATTGAGACATTGCACAGACAGATGTTTATACAAGATGTTTAAATTGTATGCAAAATGGTAGCAAACTTTAGATTGTGGGGATTGCTTTTGTAACCTTTGTTTATATTGTATGAATTATACATGCGAGTTGGATGAATAAAACAAAAGTTATATTTATGCATTATTTTCACGTAATATACACAATAATAGATTTGAACTACGTTTGCTAATGACTATACATTTACCTTATAATTCTTTCATGATTGTGTCCTTATATTAATCACGTACGAAACCCCACACTGCGTGTATTATATGACCTAAAAAGATACCTTAATTCTAGGTATGCAACGGGTAGCAAATTTTGGTCGGGTCGGGTCGGGTATCTCTGCTCGGGTCGGGTATTTGCGGGTCGGGTTGGGTATTGATATAAGTAAAAGTACACATCAAATGTGCACCTCCAGAGGGCTGTTCCGATCAGTAAGCATTGTTTCCACCCAGAAGATTAGTCGATAAATGAAATTATTCTCGTTTACGGAATGTTCACATACAGTTTTAGTGTCGGATTTGGTCCTGCCTAGTGATTGTTAGTCCATTTTAATATCTTTGCCCTTCTCATTGCATTTATATTGCTTGACAAAGTACATTGGGGAGCATCCAGCAGTTTTACTGATACATGTACCTTGTTATTAATTGTCATTTTAATGCCGTTAACATCTCAACTAGATCAGAATTTAGCTAATTTGCCGCATGATTAGAGCTAAAAATATGTTGCGATTGGACATTAGTTCTGTAACACTGTTAGAAAGGAACTATGAAGTTTTTTTTAACTGTACCTGTTTCCTTAATAGTTATTTTTCACTGGACTTTTGTCATCAACATTGTAACTGTTAAGGTGAATTCTGAGCCGAATAGGGCCCAAATCCTCAAGCTCTAGAGTATATACATGTATCTTTACCCCAAAATCTCATTTTTCAATGAGTCCAGTTAAATGAAAAGGAAACCAACAAAATTATCAAGTTAAAACTGAAGGGAATAGATACATTAATATATAAATTATTTGTATTACAGGATATTTAAGTTCTAAGAAATAAACATGATAAAATCTATTTTCAAAAGAAAGTATTCTCGTTTCGATAAATACAGATTTGTTCAGTAATTTATTTGCTTAGTTTTTTGTAGAGGGTTTACGGTAATAATTAAGCGAGAAATAATATATGTCTGACATGCTTAACATCGGTGTCGTTTCCAAATTTAGCGGAGTCTCAAGGCACTAGCGGATCCAGGGGGGGGGGGGCGCACCCCCACCCTCCTAAAACTCCCGGACCATACATATGTGCTCATATATAAAACGGTCCAAACTGGATAAAGTATGCTAAAAAAAAATTCGCTCGCTCACTTTTGCTACAAATATTCATATTAACTTCAGTAAAACATACCCGACCGAGCCTGCCTCCTTTGATTTCTTGCGTATATTGTAGTACCGGCGCCAAAGTTTAGCGAAAACTATAAACTGTAGGCAATGGGTATATATACCTTTATTTTTGGATGATATTGTTTTATTTTATAAATTCATATATAATATAAAAATGTCAGATGCAATACACCAAAAGGCACAGGATACCACATACAGTAAAAGAAATATATACTTTTCGAATAAATATGATAATTTTAAGTCAAATCAATGACTACTTTCGAGGTTAAACAATTTTGTCTCAATAAGTAGTTGAATTCCCCAAAAATGAAAATCTAAATCGAAAAACTTTTTTTTCAATGTTCCCATAGCAATCACACAAAATGTCATACTATTTTTTGCATTCATAAGAAAGAATTAACTTTATAAAGTAGAGGGGTGTCCACAACGTTGGCTCCAATTCCTTGCGATTTCATCTTTTTCCCGGCACCATAATTGACACAAAGTCGGCATCACTTGCCATAATAGTTCACAACGCAATAATACGAGTATCGTTCACAATATTTCGTGTTAAACATGTTCGTCTGTCTGTTCGTTATTTCGATTCGATAAAAAAAGACAATTCATGAACATGGCTGTGAACGTGTGAGTTATTTAATGACATTCATTTCGAAATAACACTATTAAACTTCGGTTATTCAATAATACAAACAAATCTTGATGCGTGTGTGTTTGAATGTAGTCAGCTACGGATTTTACATGTTTAAAGATGTTCCTGATATATAACATTGAATGTCAAATACGTATTTAGTGGACAGGCACATTAAACCATGGCAATTTATTGCGAAAACAGGTGCATGACATTCAGATGAATTAACATGTCTTTCGAACAAAATACGGTGAAGTATCATTATATACTGTGATACAAAGTGAATTTGACGGCACAACGACGACGACGATCATGATGATGATGATGGTGATAATTATTATGATGATGTGCAAACAAGTATTATATATCTTTGATACGGATCTGTAGCTGATCACTGCCAACCCGCAGACAATATAACGGGGTCATAACAGCACGATCAAAAGTTTACGCCCCCCCCCCCCCCACCACCACCACAACCCAAAATCCTGGAACCGCCCCTGTCGTAAGGTCACGTGATGCGATCCGAATGTGCAAGCTAACCGTGCAATAAGTAGCGTCCGTATAAATTACCACTTAATTTCAATATACCGCACGCTACTTTGAGGTGTGTATTTGACGGGAAAAAGATATGGCGCAGAAAAAGAAAGGATAAATACTTAATAACGACCGTCCTATCCGTCAACAGTTTCGTTCTCTGTACATTTGTTATCACTTCTGTTCATTAACGATACATTTGACATGTTTTCGTCATGTAGATAACAATGCTCTGAGTTTATATTCAGTTCTGTTAAAAGCCAATGCACTCTGCCACGCATATTCCCTCAACTTACGAAAGCCCGGTGGTGACTTCAGACTTTCACAGTTCATAGTTCACACTTCACACTTCATAATACACTATACAGTATACTATATAGTATAATATGTTTCACACTTCATAGTTCGCACTTCATACTTCATAGTTCACTCTTCAAAATTTATACTTCGCTCTTCATACTTCATAGTTCACATTTCATGGTTCGCACTTCATTGTTCACAATTCACAATTCGCACTTCACGATTCACACTTCACGATTCACACTTCACAGTTGGCACTTCACAGTTCACACTTCGGAGTTCACAATTCAAAGTTCATACTTCATACTGCATTAGTGATTTCTTCAAAATTCACAGAACCAATCAGAGCTTCACCGTGACGTCATAACAAATTCGCGCTCTGTCTACCTAGGTTGGTCAGAATACGTACAAAGGATCTTCAAGGTTAAGGGTCATCATGGTCCTCTTGATTGTGTGAAAGTTGTTAAGGCTAAGGCATTTGAACTTTTTATATTTATGATTAGTAGCACATTTCTGTAGTTATCGGGAATAACTGTCATAGATAGATCATATAATCAACAGCCATGCGTTGCCACCAGTAGAAGTTGCTCTTGTGATTTAAAGATTAAAACAAGCTGCACTGTTGGATTTGTGTATTGATGGCGAAACTGAAAAACTATTTATGTTGATACTGGTGGCCAGTACCTTTTAATGCAAATGGCTCAGTTGTACATTTGTTTTAGGGTAAACAGGTCAATTATAACAATCAGTCGATCCTTACACATTTTAAAAACTTGTACGCAACTTGAGCTACTGTGATGTTTAGCTTTACCTTATAAGTGTACAAAATGATCAAAATGAGCTTTTGGGATGGTCTGTCGTTCTTAGTTGTTCTATGAATAATTATAGCGTTTAACTGTTTACCGAAATTGTTTAAACTACGTTTAATACAATATTCAAAGAGACCTTATTTTCTCTATTGAAAACCTTTCAAACGTTTTAATTTAAATCATTGTTTGTCAAAACGCATCTGTAGCTAGGTGAGCGATGCTTGGTCTTTAAATAATATGTTTCAACAAGGAAGATTGGCTTGAGATGCTTGAGTTATCTGAACATCAGAGCACTTTATCAAGGGATGACAGGAAAAACAAATGATTGATTTTGTCTAGGAATTTTATTATTTATGAACGCTAGAACATAACTATTTTTACCCCCGCACAACACGCACAACAAAGTTGTAAGGAGGGGGGGTATACTGGAATCAGCATGTCTGTCTGTCTGTCCGGTTGTCCGTCTGCCCGTGTGTCGGTTTTTTTGTCCGGAGCATAACTTTCAAACCCTTTTAGATATCAACTTCAAACTTCATACATGGATAGAAGGCTGCTATGCGAAGTGCAGTGCCCAAGAATTATAACTCTAGCTGCATTATTTACAGAGTTATTCCCCTTTGTCAGTTTTCCTTGGGCGGCCATTTCTCAAAAACTGAAAGGATTGACCTCAAACTTCATGCTAGGATAGGTGGTTGTTAGGCAGAGTGCAGAGCTAAAGGATTATAACTCTGGTTGCATTATTTATAGAGCTTTTTTTTTCTATCCATATATGAAGTTTGAAGTTGATATCTATACAGGTTTAAAAGTTATGCTCCGCACTAATAAACAAATAGCCATACAAGAAAAATTGACAAAGGAGATTAACTCAATAAATAAAGCAGCTAGAGTTATAAAACTTGTGGATTGCACTCCGCCTAACAAACATCTATCAATGTATAACATTTGAAGTTGGTAGCTGCAAGGGTTTAAAAGTTATGCTCCGGACAAGTAAAAAAAAGGCAATATCAGAAAAATTGACAAAGGGTAAGGCGGAGTGTAGTGTACATGATTTATAACTCTAGTTGCATTATTTATGGAGTAATTCCCCTTTGTCAGTTTTCCTAGTCCAGCCATTTTCTCAAAATCTACTGAAGGGATTGAACGGAAACGTCATACACGGATAAATGGTTCTTAGGTGGAGTGCAGTGCTTAAAATGTATATCTTAGGAGTATGATTTACTGACTTATTCCCCTATGTCAGTTTGTCATTTTCCGTCCATTTGCAAAAAAGCTACTGAAGGGATTGACCTCAAATTGTATACCTTGATAGATGTTTGTTAGGTGATGTGCACTGCACAAGAATTATAACTTTAGCTGTATTATGTATGGAGTTATAACCCTTGTAACTAAAACATGTTTACACCTCAAAACTACATGTTGTTTATGTCTATATCCTTGTGACAAAGCTGCATGATTATATTTGAGCCATGACAGTGGCAGTTCTCGTTTACAATATTTTCTATATATGTGAGAGTGACGTTCAGATCAAACGTGCAGCTGAGGCAAAGATGAAAAGAACTTATCTGAAAAACCAAGAATACTACGAGAGTGAATCAAGGATGCATTGACCTAATATTCTTTTATGTCACCGAAGCCTACTTCTCCGTGATAGCTCTTTTTATGTATAGTGTATCATGACTAGTTGGTATCAAATATAGCTTTTGAGTAAGAATGTATTCATCTGTGTGAGCCCCAATTTGTGACCTTGACCTTAAAGTTAGGTCAGGAAGAGTTAAGTGAAGTTTGAAATGCTAATTCGAACATTAATGCCGTGAATACTCTGATCCTTACAAAATCAATTTGTGTTGTTAAAACAATATTTCTAAACTTATGCCATTTTAACATATACTGAAACTTAAAGTGTGTCGTGTTCATTGGGTTTTACGCCGGCTTATCAGGACGAACAGGACATACACCTTTCGTGAGAAGACGTAAGCCAGCCTAAACACTTTATTAGTTTTAAATGTAGAAGTACGCAAGTAACCTTCAACTTTAATTACAAAAGAATGATTGTGACTAATCTGAGCATTTCAAGACAACACGTTAACGCGCAATGCGTAGGATCAAAGAACTGCTGCTGTAATATTTAATTTTAAAGAGTCCATTTATTCGCCCCATACGATGCACGTAAGACTGCGCGGTGGTTGCATTCTGTCCCCTTTGATATTTAAAGGAGCTCCGAATCCACAAGTGTGACACGTTAATGAAATAGCATGTAAGTAATTAAGGCACATCATTAAATGAATACTCGTCAATGGGCTTGATGAAAAAAAAATAAAAAAAAAGACAAATGTTCAACTCAAATATATATATTTCAGTTAAACTATCGTTATTTTTTTTATTTACATATAAAATATACATGAAAATTCAATGAAAGTGTGGATGGCCGAGTAGTTAGAGCGACTGATTTTTTTATCTCGGCGGTTGCAGGTTCGAGTCCCAGCAATGACATGTTTGTTTGTTTTTCCTGTTTTTTTTTCTTGATATATTATCTATTTTGATTAATGAAACAGCTCTTGTTTTTGCAGTTAATACATCAAATGGTATTTTTTCAAAATAGCGAAAATCTGTGAACAAGACTCTTTAAACAGAGTAACAGCACTATATGTGGCAAGATTATAGTCTCACGGGTTTGTACGTAATTTTTTTGACCATGACGTCATCGTAATTATAATTACAATATACATGTATTCTAGGGGTGCAATATATTCAAAACACAAACAAATGAAATTTCCATAATTCACGGCACAAGCCTAAACAATCGATAAAAAACGTACTCGGTGTCAATTTCGTTAGATTTTGTCTGTAAAAGAAACAGGTAATAAAATGTTTTGATGTTTAATAGATAACAAACCTTTTGAAATACTTGTATTTTTCATGTTTCAATAATATTTATCACATTCAAAAACAAACCATCTATAAACACAACACGTACTAAGCATACAAGTGATTTGCTCCATACGTTTTTGGAACCTTTCAATATGTATTAAAAATACTGAAATGAATATGTAGTTAATTATATTGTTCAACAACTGCTAATATAAAACTGAATATGGTGAAAGCATCCTCTGCATTTTCAAGTTGTTTGTCGGTATGCGGTCTGATCAACCTAAACAGATGATTAAATTCAGGAAAGCATCCACACTCGTTTACTTTGCGGTTATATCGATCCATGCAAATACCTATTTCCTCTGAAGAAACTTTATGATGGTAACTAGAAGTACTGTATAATTCAGGCATTGTTGAACATAACTTCTGGTTTTCCAAACGGACCGTCTTTTCTGTTTCCCGATGAAATGTGCATATTTCACTCGGTTACGAATCGTTTACTAAATGGACCGTCTTTTCTGTTTCCCGATGAAATGTGCATATTTCACTCGGCATATTTCACTCGGTTACGAATCGTTTAAGCTCACAACTTACGCCAGACATAGCAAAACAGCAAACATTGCGAATGAAACGGATTTCCATCGTAGTACAACCCAGAGTCTCGCATGTCTTTGAAGTGGTTTATCCAAAAAATTGGCACACTACCTTCGTAGTATACTTCATAACGATTAAATTCTTTGATTTGATGTAATTTTACGCATGATAAATCTTCTATCGGCAGAATGATTACCTATATTTCTTAGTCTAAAATATATTTACAGCTGTTCAACAATGGTATTTTCTGTTCCACGATCACTCCGAACAATAGTCGGGACGACCTCGCCATTATTCTTGACAGCTTCTAAACAGTACCTCGCTATTAATTTAGGATCATTGTTGCTTTTTTTCTACTTTAAGCCACAATATTTTCCTGCTAAAATCATATATTCCAAAAGGTTTCAGTTTGTCAATATGTCAAACAAAATTAGGTCCAGGGCAGGAATACTCTCGGCGTATTTCTTTCTTCTTCCCATTCCATATTTGTCTGTACATGTAATTCACATTGAATGTAGTACCGTCGAGCGTTTCACGCCGTATTTCAGTTTATTTCTTTTCGACATAGTTTTGTAACCAACACACTTCCCAAAATGTAGTCGTGGGCCAGCCGCAATAGCAGCATGAACACGAGTGAAGATCACAACCTGAACTGATATGTATACAAGTTATTTTTTACATTAATAATATAATTTGGCAGCCTTCCAGTTGATAAAATAATGTTAAAATTGTGATCCCTTTTCTGTACAGTAAGTACAGTATAAGCTAGATCTACAATTCTTGGCCATGTGGTATTGAACGAGTGTGCGAACTACTGTATTTTAAATTGATACCTTTGCAATTTTATGAATTGTTGACAACATACACGTTTTACATGGTAGTAACTAGATGCATAATCTTTCGATAATAAAAATCTTACCAAAACAGAGCAAAATCCGTAATGAAGCATGTTTTCATGTAGGTCACGTGATATGTGACATCACATCTACGTAAAAAAAGTGGTGTGAACTTTGAAGCGTGAACTATGAAGTGTGACCTATGAAGAGTGAATCGTGAAGTGTGAACTGTGAAGTGTGAACTATGAAGTTTGAAGTATTAAGTCCCACCGGGCTTTCGTATCAACTGGACAGTTTAAAACTCCTTACTTTAAGACGTCCACACAGCTGTTCAATGGGGTTCATTTAGCGATGTACTCCAATATCCAAGAGCGCTAGCAGAATATTTGCTTTTCTTTATTAAAAACCTGTCAAATAGAATCACATATGCCTATTGGGTCTTGGTTTGATTGATTTGTTGAATATGGCTTTAGACTTTATAAACAGTATTTCGGATATATACATTTTATAACTGAAAACCCTTTTCAAAGTAACATAATTTTAGTAATATATGTGTTAGTTTTTGCTGTTATTTGATTAATTTACTATCCCCAAATTCAATTTAAATTGTGTTTAATCAATTTATAATAAATTTGTATGTTTCACTTCTGCCACTACTTGTAAATATATATATTTATTTATATTTAGTCATGCTATGTGGGCTACCAGCTTGTATAAGCATTATTGTTGAACACATGTTGTTGGTATTGTTTTATATAATAAGCCAAAAAGTATGGATTTTAAAATACAATCACAATATTATAAAATACATGTTCATGTAATAAACGCAGTATAAAAAATTAGACTCAACACAGTTTCGACGTATGGTGCAAATTTAGGGTAATGTAATTACTCGCCCCATTAACGACTCGCCCCATGTTTAATAACGACTCGCCACATATGTAAAACGACTCGCCCCATATGTATAACGATTCGCCCCATCAAATATAGTTGTAGGAATTTGTTTTATTTTGATGTTTTGTAGCTTAATTTGAGTGTATATTAACATGTAAACGAATAAATATGGTATAATAAGACGATGTGGTATAATTGTGTAATATCATTAAATGTGTTTACTGCCTATGTAATGTAATAAAATATGGAATTAAAAGTTGATTTGTGACTGTAAACAAAACGTACAAATCGATCGACTACACCCACGCACATCACATTCGATAGCACGTTCCAGTCTTTTCCTGAATGTGTCTGGAATATGAATTACACAGGGACACCACAATTTGGAACCCAGTTTGGAATCGCATCACCTCCCTGCAATCAGTTTGGGTCATTTAACCAAAATAGTCAAGTACCTCCGGTATGGGCGGCAGGGCTGATAGAGGACGTCAGAAACATCAAAACGCAAGTATCCAAAATTGATAAGATTGAAGAATGCATAAACAAAATAAATACAAGAATAGAAATACTGGAGGACAAAGTAAATTCTATGGACAGAAGTCTTAATTGTTTTAACGAACAATTCGAAACAACAAAACACACATTAAACAAATCGGAGAACCAGCTAAAGGAACTTCATGACAAATGTAGGAAAATGGAAGACACAATGCAGACCTATGACGTGAAAATTTATCAAATCGAAGAAGCGAACGATAAACTTGAATTTCATAGCTTGAGAGAAAACCTCATATTTCATGGCATTCGGAAACCACAAATCAAGAAAACTGTGAAGAGCTGATACAAACACTTATCAAAGACGTTCTTCATATTGACAAAAACATCTCGTTAGACAGAGTGCACCGCATAGGTCAAAGAAAGCCATCCAAAACAAGACCTATCGTGGCAAAATTTCACCTATACGCTGACCGAGAATTTGTACGAAAAACTGCCATCGAGCGCAGCCATGACCTGAAGGCACTCCACCAGGGCGTCTGAATCCAACAAGTAAAAACGACACTGGAGAAGAGGCGCAACAAACAACATCTTGTGGACCGGGAACGAGCGGCCGGTAGAACTACCAAATGGGCAGGATCGAAACTACTAGCCAGAGGATCCGATGGTAACTTCCGGGAGGTCAACAAGTAGGATAATGAGAAGTTAAAAATTATATCGTGGAATGTGAACGGACTTAATAGGAAAATGAAAGTGACTTTTTACAAATTATCGGCGAATACGACCTTGCGATCTTAAGTGAAACTTGGACAAACAATAAACAATCATTAAACATCGAAATTCAGGACTATATCAGTGTACATATTTATGGACGAAAGGTAGTCAAGCCGGAGGTATTTCCATTTATTTTAAAAATTCGTTTAAGAATAATATAACTGTTGTAGAGATGAATAACTATGGAATAGTTTGGCTCAAATAAGACCAATCTATGTTGAATTTGATAAAAATGTATATATATATGTTGTACATACATTCCACTTACTACTTCAAATGTTTTAAAAGACAAAGACTTTTTTAGGAAATAGAAAAAGGTACAGAAAGATACTGTAATTTAGGCCACACATATATTGTTGGAGATTTAAACTCTAGGACTGGATCATTATCAGATATATTAGAATATAACATACATTTAGATGACGATAACAACATAACCACGGACAATACACCTTTAACATGCATGGGTTTCCCCAAGCGCACAAATCAAAATCACGTGATCGACACTCAAGGTCGTGCTTTGATTTCATTGTGCAAAACCACTAGCCATGTTATTGCAAACCACTAGCCATGTTATTGCAAACCACTAGACATGTTATTGCAAACGGCAGCTTAACAGGAGATAAACGCGGCAATTACACATTCAGTTCATCACGTGGACTCAGTGTCACAGACTATCTGTTATTGCAACAAACCACTTTTGATTTTGAATTTCATTAATGAATTTGAAATTCAAGACTGGACAGAATTTTCTGATCATGCAGCCATATATTTTAGTTTTCTTGTAAAAGATAGCCCCAAAGACAAACAATATAGTCAGACTGATTCCAAAACTACCGAAATAAAAATCATATTTAATGAAAGTAAAATCAGTGATTTTAATACATTGATTAATGAAAATAGTCATAATTTAACTACAGTGTTCGATGAAAATATAAGCATCAATGAGAAAATTGGTATTATGACCCAATATCTACAAGAAACCAGCATATGTATATTTTGAAAACTAATACAAACAAAACAGCCTAGCAACCAGAAACAAAAAGCAGAATGGTTCGATACGGATTGTAAAAATGCAAAAAGCCAATTTCAGCCATACTAAAAATACTTTCAATACATATAAAACAGATGAAAACAGAAAGAATTTTATTACACACAGAACAAAATACAATGACATTCGCCGAAAGGCAAAATGTCGCCATAAAATTAAGGAAGGAACACGGTTAAGTAGTATTGCTAAAACACAACCCCGCCAGTTTTGGAAAAAAAAAAAAAACGCTATAGAAAAAAATAAGAGCAACCCAGACAATATGAATATTAAAGACATGGAACACTTCAATAATCTGTATAGTGGCGATATTCATGATGTATCCACCGACAATATTGACAATACCTATGAAAATGCAAACGCTTTCTTAACAAATGACACCTTTGATTCCCCAATTACAGAATTTGAAATTCAAAAAGCAATGTCCCCACAGCAAAATGGGAAATCAAGCGGGCCAGATAATATACCCGCTGAAATTATTAAAGCTGCATATACCGTTATTAAACCACACATGACACATATATTTAATAAAATATTTAACACCGGACAGTATTCGGAAAGCTGGGGATTAGGCTATATCACACCCATATATAAAAGTGGCGTTCCGAATCAAGCAAAAAACTATCGAGGAATATCACTCAATAATATAATATCAAAGATTTATTCACAAGTATTATTAAGTATTATTAAACAGAATAACTAAATGGTGCGAAATGAATAAATCGATATCAAAATTTCAACACGGTTATCAAAAAGGAAAAGGTACCGTCGATTGCATTTTCACACTGAACAGTTTAATAAATAAACTATTAAATTCGGGACATAAATTATACTGTATCTTTATTGATTATGCTAAATGCTATGATAGCATAAATCGAGCATTACTATGGCAAAAACTGTTATCACAAAAAATAAGCTCAAAGATGGTTTCAGCACTACGAGCGATGTACACGTCAGTTAAAGCTGCTGTTAAAATTAAATCTCAAACATCCGATTTCACAGCATCACACACGGGAGTAAAACAAGGGGACCCGTGTTCTAGCATTCTGTTTTTAATGTTCGTCGACGATGTTATAGAAAATAAAGACTCGAATATTGAAGGTATTATAATGATTAACGGCATAAAGTTGTTCCTGTTATCATATGCTGATGATGAAGTATTTCTTTCGACATCACCAACATCTTTACAAAGAATGTTAAACGACATCGAAAATTACTGCATAACGTCTAATCTTAAGATAAATACAAGTAAAGTGTTGATATTTGGAAAAACAATTGTCGGCATACGAATTACAATTTTTACCTTTATGGGGAGTTATTAGACATAGTGACTTCTTTCAAATATTTAGGAATAACACTATTTAAAAACGGAAATTGGTATAAAATTGCCCAGTCACTTGCAGAGCATGGAAACAGAGCCTTACATAGACTTTTCACAGTTATAAATCAATATGAATTTCAAATACATGAGCAATTAAATCTTTTTGACAAACTAGTCGCCCCAGTCCTACATTACTGAGCAGAAGGAGGATCATGGGAAGTGGTCAATGGCGGACGTTGTTTACATCTGAGAAAACATTTTCTAGTCTTATAACTGATATAACTGAAATAAACTTGTAAAACTAACTTTAACATGGCAAGTCAATACGCAGGTAAATATGCCCCATTGTCGACCGATTGGAAAACTTGAGAATCCAAACGAAAGCGACATGCGACATGTGATTCGTCAGCGCCGTGCTCACCCCACCCACACCCAGGTGACTCTCAGTTATGTTCGACAACTTGAAAACAGTTTGAAAATATGAACATGGAACACAAACTAAACTGTCTTTTTGACATGATGTCTCAAATTATACATTAAACTACAAACTTGAATGTTTAAATTACAGTTTCTACCATTCAAAAGCAAAACCTGACGTTACAGAGGCCCGTCTCCGACTCCTAGAGTACAAAAGTCTTGATATGGAAGCCCGCTCCCTCCGTAATAACCTAATATTCAGTGGCCTTCCCGAGTCTTCTGGTAGCGAGGACTGTGTTCAAATCGTTCGTGAGTTCCTTACAAACAAACTCAACCTAAATATTGAACAAAACGGCATCGTAGAAGCCAGACGAATTGGCCGGCGTCAAGTCACTCGATCACAAGGCCCCACGCGAAGTAGGGCGATTCTTGTCACTTTCTCCGATCTGCGTCACGTAAATGATATAATGGGCAACGCAAAAATGTTGAAAAACACTTCTTTCGGAATTTCGCTTGACTATCCCCGTGAAATAAGCGAAGCTCGCAAGGAAACGTGGCCTGACTTCAAGGCGGCCCGTGATAAATACGGCAGCAGAAACGTTACGATGCTATTCCCGGCAGCCCTCACGGTTCACGGCGACGTTGTCAGGAACTTGTTCCCAGACTGGCACAGTGTTTTGCGCGGCTCTAGAAACTCTGACGTTGCTTCCCGCATTGATCACCGCTTCCAACAAATCACTGCAGATCTTGAGTGCACAGCAGACGCTCAACCGCCCACCCAAAGCACAGAGCCACCTAGTGCGGCTATACATATCCAGGGGGAACTAGCAGCCACAGACGACGATTCTGACGTGTCAATCTGCGATTCTGAGCCCCGAGACGAAACACCGCGTCGGTCCAAAGGAAAGGCACCAGCCACCTCAAATCCGCAAAGCGAGGTGTTTCCGCCCACTAGTTTGTCTTTAAAACAGCCCGGGTACCTGATGGAGGTCCACCCAGCTATGTCCCAGGCGACCTCGGCCATCCCTCCAGGCCCGGCGACCGGAAGCGACACCGCACACCGACCCCGCTCACACGAATGTCATCTAGGGTCACACTGGGAACGTGGCATTTTGTGACAAATGTGTATATTTGCCGTGCTCCTCGTCTATAACTTACTGCGAACACATAGGACAAACTCCCCTCATCCATTCTCATTGTGAAGCTGAAGCCGTTAACTGTTTGCCAAACTGTGTGCCTGAAAGTACAAAATAATATAATGTATATCAAAACTTATGTTATGAACATTTGAACTTTAAAATAGGATCCTTGAATGTATGTGGTTTGAAAACAAAGTCTAACTATCCTGAATTTCAAGAATTAGTTGCTAATTTTGATATAACGTGCACCCAAGAAACAAAACTTGATAAATGTTATATGATCGACATACCAAATTTCACCTTTTTCTCCAAGCCTAGACTCGAAAACTACAAACGAAAATCGGGAGGTTTAGGATATTTGATAAAAAGTAGTATAATGAGTAAGCTGAATATTACAACACTAGAATCAAAATGCGAATACATACTCTGGCTAAATATCAATAATGGACACGAACATTTTGTAATAGGTAACGTGTATATGCCACCAGGACAATTACGGTTTTACAATGATGATGAATTTTTTTTATTAGAAACTGAAATAACAAATAAATGTACACAGTATAATAATATTCTATTAAAGACGTTCGCAACAAAAAGAAAATAATTGGGTTAATTTCTCCTTTTGCATCATTATTTCTTTACTGTATATAGGTTACAATATACTAATTTCAATCAATAAATATAAATCTGTGTCAGTCATTAAGTTCCAGTCAATGGTTAAAAGTTCACAAAGCATTAAAATAATCAAAAACACGCGTATACAATGTATTGCCAAACAAATTAGTTTTAAAAAATCCATAAAAATATCTATATTCTATTTTGGCAATTGATACGTTGTTTACGTAAACACGAAACATGAAAAAGGCTACACAGGTACCCTATTTAAAGTCCAATATATTTCCCGAACACTATCGGTGACCCATTCTTTTCATTAATGTTTTGGTGCTAGTATACGTTGGTGCATGTATGTGCGAAAATTTAAGAAAATCTGTCGTTTGAACCAAAATATATTGATGCATAATGAATGACGTTTCAGAAGTTATTATTAGTACCCATTTGACCTACTTCAATGTCCAGTCAAATTCATTATTTTAACAGTAATTGTAGATAACGCGTTTTTTTTATTATCAAAATACACTTGTGTATTGCCAAACAAGACTTGCAAAACATTAGTTGAAAGAAACATAACCTTGTTGAAAAAAAGCTCTCCTATATACTTTAAACATTGATAAAAAAATCCAAACTGAAAAAAAGGGGCTTCGACAGGTACCGTATTCAATTCCAAAATTTCCGGAACAAGCCGGTGACCCCTATTTTTTAAGACTGTTTTAGTTTTAGGATACATTGATGCATGTTTGTGCCAAGTAAGAAGAAAATCTGTCGTTGGAAAAAAATGAAGGAAATTGTTGCGAACGTCTTTAACTGGTGACTGGAATATTTACACATCAAATCTTCCTGACTTTACTGATATCGATAGTTTTATATCAAAACACTTTCAACTTGACGAAGACACTGTAAATGCTTGTATCTCTTCCCAATTATGTGAATTTAATTCGTTTAATTAACGATTTTTATATTGTTGAAGTTGATGGAATTTTATCTGATGGACATTGCCTGATACCTGTCTCAATAAACATACCAATAAATAAAACCCCCAAAATTACAGTTACCGAAACAAAAAGTAAAAACATACCCTTGCCCCCGAAGTGGAAAACAAATAAACAACAGGAGTTTGTAGACAATATCGACAACACACAACTTAATGAAATAACTGCCCGCATAATAACATACAGCCATTCTTAAATGACATAGTCCACAAAATATCTAATGTTTTTCGACAGTCTGCATGTAGATCGTTTCCCTCTCACAGTAACACTAAATTAATGAGTAAACCATATCAAAAGGCCATCCATACACCCTGGTTCGGGCCTCAATGTCACGCTGCAAGAAACAAATACAACCATGCTCGTAAAGCCTACCAATTAAATGAATCTATCCTAAATAAACACAGACCGGATTCTGCCAGTCGCCACTATAAACACGTGCTTAATACGTATATAAGTAAACACAAGTATACTGCAGAAAACAAATTGCGTGAAATGAACTCCACAAACCCTAAAGATTATTGGAAGCTTTTAAATAATATAAATAAAACCCAAAACGTAAACCAATGCCCGAATATTGACTACTTTTTTAACTTCTTTAAAAATACTAACTCAACTGCCCATTCAGATACTATCCCACCAGACTTAGATGATAACTATGATAACTATAATCCATCCATCTACACTGCTGAGGCTTTAAATAAACCAATCACATGCAATGAAATAAATAAAATGATAATAAAACTAAAAAATGGGAAAGCATCGTCGCAATTCGATAATATTATCAATGAATTCATTAAAAGTACATCGGAAAAAATGCTCCCAATATGTTGTAACCTTTTTACATAATCCTTAACACGGGCATTTTACCTGAAACCTGGCTCATCGGTTCAATAAAACCTGTGTTTAAAATAAAGAATCTAATCTGGAACCAAATAATTATAGACCATTCACCATTTTAAGTTGTTTAGGCATACTATTCACTGCAGTAATAAACCCAAGAATTAACTTGTTCCTAGATGAAAATAAATTACTAAATGAAAATCAAGCTGGATTTTGCTCAGGTTACTCAACATGCGACCATATTTTTACATTAAGCCTACTTGTTCAAAAATTAAGATCTAATAAATGCAAATTGTTTTGTTCTTTCATTGATTTTTCTACTGAATTTGACTCTATCTGGAGATCTGGCTTATGGTTTAAAATATTTAAATTAGGAATACGTGGAAAGGTTGTTGACATTATTAAAAATTTATATTCAAATATCAAATCGTGTGTTTCTGTCAATGGTGAAACGTCTCAAATGTTTTATAGTTCATGTGGAGTAAGGCAAGGGGACAACATATCGCCCATTTTATTTTCCATGTACATGAATGATTTTGATACCTTTTTACAACAGAAGTGTAATGGAATTAACTTTGACATTAACGTAAATGACACTATTCACTTCTTAAAATTGCTAGTCTTGTTATATGCAGACGACACTATTATTTTCACCCAAAATGAAAAAGATTTCGAAAATAACTTAAATTGTTTTTATAACTACTGTAATGACTGGAAATTAAATATTAACTATTCCAAAACTAAAGTGATGATATTTGGAACAAATAAAACAGCTAAATACAGATTTTATTTAAATGATCAGTTGCTAGAGACTGTCAAAGAGTACAAATATCTAGGGGTATTTTTCTCAGCATCTGGAAGTTTTCTAAAATGTAAAAAGTATCTCATAGAACAAGCCAATAAAGCATTGTTCCATTTATTAATTAAAATAAATAACCTTAATTTACCAATTGATCTGCAAATTATATTATCAAACTATATTGCTTATATTAACATATGGTTGTGAAGTTTGGGGTATGAGAATCCAGACATTATTGAAAAATTTCACTGCACATTCCTACGACGAATCACCAAAACAAAACAATCTACGCCAAGGCATTGCTTATATGCAGAACTTGGACGATACCCACTTGAAATTATTATTAAAACAAGAATGATTAAGTTCTGGAATAAATTTATAACCGGTAAATCCACCAAATTATATTTTCTCCTGTACAATTAATTCAAATATTAATCGTAAATGGAATAACTGTATTACCAATATACTAAACTCCACTGGCTTTTCATATGTATGGCAACAGCAAGGAAACATTTCTACCAATAGCATCCATAAACAAGTTAGACACGTTTTAATAGACCAGTTTATTCAATTTTGGAACACACAAATCCAAGCCTCTTCTAAAGGTAGAACATATGGTTTATTTAAAGAAAACACCAAATTTGAACATTACTTAACCGAATTACCAGAAGCTCTAAGACTAAGTATGCTCATTTCCGAACAGGTAACCATCGATTCCCAGTAGAAACGGGCCGTTATTTGCACTCCTTCACTCCTCACGAGAACCGAAAATGCAGTCTCTGTAATAAAAACGATAACACTGACGAAATGCGTTACCTGTTAATATGCCCTCACTTCAAAGAAAAGAGATCAAAATTAATCCCTTCCAAATTCACCTTCCGTCCCAATGTACTTAAATTTAAGGAAATAATGTGCTCTAACAACCCTGTTACACTTAAAAGCACAGCTTTATTTATGAAACATTTAATAAATGCATTTAAACGCACACATTAAAAACTATGTCGATCCATATCTTTTTTGACTAACATAAATACAGATGGAGAATTAGTCAACAATATCAAAAGAAAACACTCTTACGGTCCTGCACGAAATAATCCAACTCCTTCGCAACACTTTGTATTTTGTCTTGTACACATCGAGCAAAATAGAAACCATCAATGAATTATCGAACTACCGTCTCATGTCTATACAACACTCCCGTCAATGAAATTCCTGCACTATTAAATGACCAATCCGAGACACGACCGCGTAATAGCAATAACACAGGGGTTCTATAAGGGAGCTGTACGCAATGTGTAGCAACTAAAGTATTAGCACATAAAATCTCGAACGAAATATAGAACTGCGATCTGATTGTGTTAAATCTAACAATGTCAATTCATAGCAATAATCAACAATTTCTAGAAAATAAAACAAAGAAATTGATGTTCCTAGTCGAAAATTCAAAAAAAAACAACCTCTCGAAACTAGTTCCCTAGCTGTTGCCCTCCCAAACTTTAATCGATTCGAGTACAGGGGGATTAATTTAACGCTACGTAGAAATATTTTTTGTTTTGAGACTCAAATCGCCCTTATAAGAATGAAATGTATATTGTTTAAATCTTGACTTTATTTTGCAAATAAGTGCACACGTATTTGATCAATGAGAGGACACTTCAACGTAATTGCAAAATTTTATATAATATTATTTGTACATATTTCGTGTACGGATCTATCTATTGGCAGTATTATTTTGAAGTGAAAAGGTGTATTCACAACATACAGGAAATGTAAATGTATAGAATACCAGAAATACCACCTTTTGTGTATACCGTGATTTTACATTTTATATAAACCTTTTGTGGTATGTAAAATAATATTAATATTAAAGATTTACAAATTTACGAAGATACTGAAGTAACCACTTTCTTTACTCATCTTACTATTATTAATATAACCTTGACATTATTACAAGCACTATTATTATGATGTTTATTATTTTAGTAATACCATGATATTATTATTATTATTATTATTATTATTATTATCATCATCATTATTATTATCATTATTAGCATAATTATTTTATTTGTTGTTGTTGTTGGTGTATTTATTCCATGTGTTTGTTAGTGTTTGTGACAACACATAATAAGATGTTTGTGGTTTTAGAAATTATTTAAATTGAAATCTCGATCTTCATCTTTCTAAATAGATGTATATCTTTCTATTAAATAAAAGTACATTAAGCTCAAATAAATTTGCATGATAAACTTAAAAAAATATGCGTAATGTCAGTGTATAGTTAAGATAGCACACGATGTGATATGTATTGTTAAATTACTTCTTTTCTGCTAAACTTCTTCCATTAAAACTATTTTTGCTATTAAAGGAAGCATCTAACCGTGACCACTTTCACACATGAAGTGTTGCACTAACTATTGTTTGTGTATTTTTGTTTGCTTTTTTGTGTTTATATATGCTCACATGTTATTACAAAATATTTATGTTTTGTAATCTGTGAAACAAATAAAGAATTGTTCTTGTTCTTATTATAAGAAGTTTGGGGATTTACTAAAGGCAAGGAGTTAGAAATAATACACACAATTAATAATAATTACTCAGAAAAATATTAAAAGTTAATAAATCAACAAATTTAGCAGGCTTATACGGAGAAATGGGTAGATACCCGCTGCATTTAATACGCAAATTACACATATTACTCGACCTGTTAAAAATACTAGCGTCTTCAGATGATAGTCTTATAATATTCACTTCTGTTCAATAATGCGCAACAAAACATCACATACAATCATCGGAATTGGGCATCACAAATTAAAACCATGCTTGATGATCATGGATTAAGCAATATATGGACGGATCAGACAATGTTCACACAACAAACGGATCAATCCTACATTTACAATTTTATAAAACAGCTTTTGTTTGATAATTTCCAACATAGTTGGTATAGTGAAATAAATAATTCACCTAAACTAACGACATATTGTCGATTTAAAAATACATTTAATATAGAACCCTATCTTGATATTATTAAAAAATATAAAAATCACTCACAAGGTTTCGATTATCATCCCATAAATTAGAAATAGAAAGTGGACGCTAAAATAACATCGCACGCGAAGATAGAAAATGCAAGTTTTGTAATCTTAATGTAATAGAAAATGAGTATCATTTCTTACTTGTTTGTCCTATATATAGAGAAGTTAGAAAAGAACACTTTAAACAATATTTTCAAAGGTGGCCAACATTAAATAAGTTTGATATTTTGATGCAAATATTGAATAAAAAAGATACTATAAACCTCGCAAAATATATTGACAACGCTAATCAGATACGGAATAATTTAGATACTCAATAATAAATTATAGCCAATTTGACAAGTACATATATATGTATTCATTTTTTGTTGACTCCATCATTGTATTTATGTATTTAAATTTTACACACTGCGTAATTGTATCTTGTGGCAGAAAAGCATTTATCATGCTTATATACTAATAAATGTTGTTGTTGTATTAAATTGTGATCTATAATAATCGCCGACGTTTATTGTTGGAACATTTTAATTAGTATAAATAATGTTTTTCACATACAAAAAATGTTATGTGATATAACTGTAATGTGATATAACTGTAATATGATATAACTGTAATGTGATATAACTGTAATGTGATATAACTGTGTCAGTTCTAACCACTTTGTTTGTGTGTCTTACGGAAAAATAGTTACAAAATAACGCGTTGATACTAGTAAAATTTAACATATGTTTATGTTACATTTTAAATGTTTAAATGTTTGCATGGTTATGCCAAATTTTGAATGTGATCTTGGTCACTTGCAATTTAAATGCTGTAGAAAAAACACACACAGAAGTAAAATGTTGTTATTCTGTTGAATAATAAGCGGTTAATGGCAAAGGAATAGTCATACTTTTACATTACATAAAATGATATCAAAAAAGGAGTAAAACTGATCAAATAAATACAAATATAATACAAAATGTTTCTTCTTATTTTTGTTCCCGACTATTTTACTTGTTTAAATTAAAAGTGTATTTCAAATGTTTCACTAACTATGTATTTTTTCCACATTGACAAGGTACCTGTTTATCAAGTTTAAATAACTTGTGTATGTGTCAACATTGTAGCAAAGGGTCTAGCAGTCATCTAATGGTGTGAACACGTGTTGTTTGAACATGTTTCACACGTTTCATTGTTGTATTGTACTATTAATCTCAATCACTTTTTCAGCTGGACAAGTCCAGTTTTAAAAATAATTTAGCCCCACAGCAATTTGTACTTATGTGTTTTTGCATTCTTTGAATTTAATTTAAAAAAGTATTCGACCTTTTGTATGCAATGTTTATATGTAGACAAATGTGGAAAAAAACAACATTACACAACTGTTAATGTTTAGTTAAAGTATACACCATGGCAATCGATATTTTGTCAAGTTCAAATAAAAAAAAATACCTGTTAAAAACTATTCTGGTTTTGCGAAGGCTTTCTATAAATGTTGACTACGATTTCCAATGAAAACGTATTTATTACACATTAAATATTTAAATACAAAAACAAAAAATAAAAAAACGTCTTTCATATTATTCAGTAAAATGACACATGTTCTCTATGTTTAATAAGCTAAGAAATACTTGAATAATAATATTTACAGAGTGATTGGTGGATTCAGACTATATTCTGTAATTGTCTACATACTAAAACCTAATAAACATTAATCTGTACAACAAACATATTATGATGGGCGAATCGTTATACATATGGGGCGAATCGTTATACATATGGGGCGAGTCGTTACAATGCAAAAACATTCATAACTTCACTTCCAAATAACATATTTTAATTTTTATTTCAGTTTTATAATCAGATAATTAGATTCATTATCAAAACACCCTTGACAAATTATGTTGCAATGCTACAATGAACGACCAGAAACTTACTCAGACCAAACTTGTTTTATGTCACTGGTGTACATTGTTTGTGAAAACATGTGTTTCTTTGATATGACACGTTTGTAATCTGAGACATCGGCATGTTTTCTGCAGCAGGTATTGATAAGTAAAGGTAAGTTTAAAATGCCTTCTATTTCTAAAGAGAAATGATCTCTGTCAAAACAAACAAACAAACAACAGCATAAGACACAATAAATGTGTACTGAAAATACCTTACCTACATGTATATTTTGAGGTCAGTAAATATATCTATAAAATGCAATATGAACTTATGTCACTGTCAAACATGGCTGAATTAAATCAGCAATGCTGTTCACATATTTATGTTGGTTGGATTGTTATATTTAAGGGGCTTAAATGTAGGTTGCCAATGCTGTTCAATGTATCCTTTAAAATGTGATGTAAATATGTTTAATATTTATCTGTCTTGTCCGAGATTGTACAAGTTGTTAATGAGATATCATCAATGATTTTTAAGCATTGAATATATTTTATTTATTTAATGGAACATTGCACCCTGTACAGTTATTTATATAGGACAGAACCTATAGTGTTTCCTTAGTATTGATAATTAATATAAATTGCATAATGGTAAGATTATAAGCCTGTGAACATAACCTTAGTCAAATTCATATAAATAATTATGAGTATTTAATATAATGTGACTTGTGGCAACTGCGTGACAAATGAAACTAAATAAATTGTTGTTTTTATTCACAACAGGAAACACTTCTTTGCTGTTCAAATGGAATCTACCAGTATCTTATTAAATAAAATATGACAAATGTTAAACACAGTTCATATGCATTTTTCAAATACCGGTACATAATACAAGAGATCTGGAACTCCTAAACTGTTCATGTTTCATTTCTTTGTGTATTGATATTGAACAAATAAATATTTGCTTGTATCATTAACCTATGCAGAATAAAAGACGGAAAGGTTCATCCCTGATGATGGGTTAATAAGGGTTTCTCTCTTTCTGATGTTTTCGGGTAGTTTTAAATAAACATATACAACAAAGCTATGTAATCTGGCTTTTTACACCCAACATTACGGCTTCTTCCTGAGGTTGCATGACGATGATCTGAAAATTGAACTATATGATGCTATGTCTTTAAAGCTTTTTATAAAAAGACGAGATGTAGTTGATACTTGTTTTTGTTTAATTTTATCGTGCCTCAGAAGTTGCAATTCTGCTACTCTGGTTTGCATCTAGCCATTGAGTAATTAAATGGTAATGAAATTGAATAGTAATCTCTTTTATTGCTGTTTAATTTGATTGCGATGCTATGAGGTTAAATTTTATGTACACTTACATGTTTTGTGAATAATTCTGGGCCAAGTGTGAGGTTCTTGCGCATATAAACCGGTTTAAACACCCAATGCTTGCCTTGACCGTTCCAAGGCGGAGATCTCAGTTTTATGCATGTGTGTTTTGTGTTTGTAATGTGTTTTTGTGATGTGCTGTGTAATTTTGGCAGTTGTTCACTTGCCATAAATAAAGGACCTCGGGCTGCTTATACGAGTTCTCTCCCTCTGTCGCAACTGGAGTTTCGTTTTGTTTATATTTATTAAAGAAACGCAAAATAGTTATTAAGATCAGTGCATATTTTGACGTCGTTGACGTCGACGTTTTCCGACGTGCTCCAGAACTTTTGCGTGTGTATACGTTTTATGCTCTTACTCCGTTAGTTGTAGATATTTGTTGCTGAAAATTTACCTTTACAGAGGTAATGTAGTAAGACATATGCTGATTAAATTGAAATGTGTCGGACTACTTGTTTGTTTTTATACAATAAATTCTACGAACTTTTTGATCATCCCTCGTAATATTCAAAAACCCAGATAGGTTACTTTTATATAGTTGTATTAAATACAGTTCGTCTGTATACTCTACATGTAGTATTAGAAAGAAATTACATGTAAGTGGTAAGTGCAAACATTTCATGTTTGTACATTTACACAACTTTCAAGACTAAAATGTTAACAGATTGTCCCACAATGACAGATTTAGTGTTGCTATCGTAACAGACTGACTTTGGATAATTCACCGTATCCTTCTTTGTTGTCAGAGTAGCAACCTTCTTCCTTCCGTGGTTATCCACCTGTATGATAGAGTGGCCACACACCATGACTTGTCCCTCAGCTGTCACGTGTTACCCACCTGTATGATAGAGTTAAAGCGGCGTCCAAAGTAAAGCACCTGTCCCTCATCAGTCATGTGTACACACTCTGGGCATATCCACCTGTATGATAGAGTGGCCACACACCATGACTTGTCCCTCAGCTGTCACGTGTACACACTCTGGGCATATCTACCTGTATGACAGAGTGGCCACACACCATGACTTGTCCCTTAGCTGTCACGTGTACACACTCTGGGCATATCCACCTGTATGATAGAGTGGCCACACACCATGACTTGTCCCTCAGCTGTCACGTGTGCACACTCTGGGCATATCCACCTGTATGATAGAGTGGCCACACACCATGACTTGTCCCTCAGCTGTCACGTGTACACACTCTAGGCATATCCACCTGTATGATAGAGTGGCCACACACCATGACTTGTCCCTCAGCTGTCACGTGTACACACTCTGGGCATATCCACCTGTATGATAGAGTGGCCACACACCATGACTTGTCCCTCAGCTGTCACGTGTACACACTCTGGGTATATCCACCTGTATGATAGAGTGGCCACACACCATGACTTGTCCCTCAGCTGTCACGTGTACACACTCAGGGCATTCAAGCTGAGGGTCAGAGAAGGTGGAGAAAACTGTCCCGTCCCTGGCCAGGGTGAGGAGCTTGTGGTGGAAATAGTTGGTCACATAGATCCTGTTGCCACATCGGCTCACAGCACACCTATCGACTAAAATAATTAATCGTGTTAATATTTTACACAGTTAAACCAATCTTTCTATTCTTTATTGTATGAATTTGATCACATTTATATAACTATAAAATGTCTTATATTGTGTAATTTTTTAAGTGCATACTTGCATGTAAAATGCTATTTTTATTAATTCTGGAGACTTATAAAAATGAATGTAAAAATAATTAAACAGTTAAACTATTAAGATGTATGTAGACTACACGAAAGTTCATATATTCAACCTCATAAGTACCTGTAATGCCACCCGATGTATACAGCTTGTTGACCAGCGTCTCAGTCAGTGTGTAGTGGTATAGCGTAGTGCCGGAAGTGACGTACAGGTCTCCATGGTGATGAGCAATACCATAACATTCATGTGGGAGCTGTATCTTTCTGCCCCTCACCAGCTTGCCGTTGTTCACAGAGACAAACTGTACCTCGTCTATGTTTTGTTCGTCTACAGTAACACCCGCCTCACGTGGAGATATCGGACACAGGTCCTTTGGATTCCCCGATACACGACAGTGACTTATCACACGATACATGTAATACATATCTACGAGCTTCACTAGTTTGTTATGGTAATCCGCAACAAGGATATGGCCACTGCTGAGACCACATATGCCTGTAATAGAGGTTGACAGATATCGATCACTTGGTATTGTTACACCGTACTGAGTCTTACACCGTACTGAGTTCTTTGCTCTTGTCACCAATGTCTTGTATTGCGACGCTAAGACATTGTAGTGCGTCCTTAAGCATTTTGCAGTCGTCAACATCTGTCTGAAGTGAAGCATTCAGTCGAGACCTAAACTCGTCCAGTTCCTTCATTGTTGTCTTCTCAAGCTCATCTAGAGCCGTGTTCACTTGTTGACGAACAAGGTCTATTCCTTTAACTGCTTATCATATGAATCTTCTAGAGACTGGATGCTGATGTTTGTGTTGTCCTGTAACGTCTGCAGTTGTTTCAATTTTATTGTCATGTTTGATAACATTTTCTGAAAGTCAACAGGTAATTGTGTTTTGACTATATTGGTTATTAGGACCGCTTTAGAGCACTGACTGAAACAGAGATGCCTAGTATTATATATTATATTTATCTGTTGCAAACAACCAAAGAGATTGTTTCAGCATGTTTCAGCTTTTTTGTCCAAAAGTGATCATTTAAATTGTACATGTGTTTCTTGTTCAATGTATGAAAACGTGCGCTATGGCCTAACATATACAATATGTCACATTTAAATTGTGCGTTGTCAGATTAGCCTTGAGTGCTATTAAACATGGCAAACTAGAATTGTCACTTTCATTTGTGAATGTTAAAGAGTGTATTTGGACGAATTTAATTTCAATAGGAGACATAACTCTATCAACATTTAGTGGTTTGTAACCAAAGTTGAACTTGACATGTATTTTATGATGTTACACCTATGTACCAAAAATAATTTAAATATGTGAAGCCCTTCATGAGTTATTGTCCAGAAACCATGTTTTTCGGGAATTTAAGTCAAAAAGGGGCCATAACTGTGTCAAAATTTAGTGGTTTGTAACCAAAGTCTAACCTGGTCTGTATTTTAATGATGCTTCACATGTGTACCAATACTTATTTAAATATGTCAAGCCAGTGTTGAGTTATCGTCAGGAAACCAGGCTTTTAGGGAATTTAAGTCAAAAAAGGCCATAACTCTGTCAAAATTTAGTGGTTTGTAACCAAAGTCGAATTTGACCCGTATTATGGATCACATGTCTATCAAGAGTTATTTAAATATGTCAAGCCATTCTTGAGTTATCGTCCGGAAACGATGTTTTTAGGGAATTTAAGTCGAAAAAAGCCCATAACTCTTGTCAAAATTTAGTGGTTTGTAACCAACGTCGAACCTGTATTCTATGATGTTACACATGTGTACCAAAAATTATTTAATTTGTCAAGCCATTCTAGAGTTATCGTCCGGAATCCATGTTTTAAGGAATTTAAGTCGAAAAGAGGCCATACATTTGTCAAAATTGAGTGGTTTGTAAGCAACATCGAACTGGACCTGTATTCTATGATGTTACACACGTGTACCAACAATTATTTGAATATGTCAAGCCTTTCTTGAGTTATAATCCGGAAATCAACAGACCGACAAGCTCACTCCTATATACCCGCCCCCCCCCCCTAAACTTTGTTTGTGGGAGTATAATTAAATTCATATAATTTTTATGCTTGTTTTCTGCATACTTACCCGACCTGTGTATGTATATGTCGGGAAAGGGAAGCAAATGATATACGTGCGCATTTTTGAAAGCCTTAACAAATGATAAAACCTACCGATGGTTCACGGAAATGCATGTACTGCAACACAGCCGGCAGTGGTCTTCACAGAAGAGTTCCAGTTTCTTACCTGCGTGAAGTTCACATTTCTCAAGAAGATCCTGGGTTGCCTTGGCAACTGGCCACATGTCTCCTTTCCCATAAGCAGTGTGTGCAGTGAACAGTTTTCCGTGTGGTTTTATGCATTTACCACAATAAAACTTGGCACACTTTTCACAGTAAATATCTGCCTCTGTCTTAGTACCGCCTCCTTCGCATGTTGTACAGAAGTCTTCAATAAGTAAATCAGAGCCTTTATGTGCCGTAGATGAAAACAGTGCCGCTATGCTGTAAAATGCAGGCTTACTAACTGTACTAGATTTACTAGTATTTCATGTAACTTAATGAACTTATTCAGAAAACAAACACAATTTCAGTTTGTGCATAATCTTTCTATTGGTAAACGGAAGTGATATATCCACCCACTTTATCGTCACATGACATGACGTAAGTAGGGCACAGTTAAGATATATATATTATCAAATCATTCTTAAACTAAATGATACAATTCAAACCCAACATTGCATACCACCGGTATGATACCGGTATTTACTCCCTGAACAAGATAGATGAATATTAACATTGATAATAGATCAATTGAAACGTGCAGGGAGTCTAGTAGTATACACGCCATGTAATTACGACAGTCTATGTATATGTACAGTTTCCTTGGGGCTACCAGCCTAATTAAGACAAATTATTGTATACAACGATTTTTAAGCAAATCCGATCAACTTAAAATCAAGATGAGACCACTTAAGTTAATTATATGGGCAACCAAAATCGATTGGTGGATTGGCTGGTTGATCACTGGTGCACACGACGGGCGGGTGAATCACTGGTGTACACGACGGGCGGGTGGATCGCTGGTGTACACGACGGGCGGGTGAATCACTGAACTCTTAAGATATTATGGGCTAGCACAGAATCTTATACTAGTAATTTATTAAACAAGGTATGGAACCAAGCGTGGTACAGCAGATCTCACTATCCCTGGCGCTGTGTAGCTCGCAGCAAACGCAGTGCTTGTGTAATAGTACTTCACGGACAAGAGATGGCGATTTTTTCTAATGTCTACCCTCTGCTAATTTCCCAACGTCCAAACCAGTTTGGTACAAGTATTCGCAAGCAGAAAATAATGAACCAGCTTTCACCAGCATAATGAATTACTATAAATTACCGTGAACTATAAGGATCGACTTCTTTGGCTACATGAACGGTTCTGCCTAAAACACTGCCGCATGTCACGTGACTACAATAAACCCATTTTAATAACTGGATGTTATTTCACCTGAGATCCGTATTTACCAACCAATTCTTAGACTTAAGAATAAAGACTTAAGAATAAAGAATGGACTTAGACTCAAGAAGAAATATTTGTGCATTTTCGCAGATATGCTGCATGGGTACTAATGTTGCTAATGTCATTTATAAAGAATTCTAAATAAAGAATTATGTTATTTGAGTTGGTGTATACCAAGTTAGGTTAGAACTAACAGCGTTTGTAGAACAAATTAAGCAGTTTCTATAATATTCTTAATTCGTACTTAAGTCAAATACTGGGTTCGTTAATGCGTGCCCAGGTATATTAATGTATCGAGTATAAACTGAACAGAGAGACTGGGCCATTGTCGTTATGAAACAGATATCTTTCGTTACATGAACTGAACAGAGAGACTGGGCCATTGCCGTTATGAAATAGATATCTCTCGTTACACGAACTGAACAGAGAGACCGGGCCATTTCGTTATGAAATAGATATCTCTCGTTACATGAACTGAAGAGAGACTGGGCCATTGTCGTTATGAAATAGATATTTCTAGTTACATGAGAGTACTATTTGTGTATGCTTAACACAGGGACATTTTTTACACTGTACATTTTACCTCAAACAGGCGCGGAAACAGACTTGGGGTAAAAAGGGGTAACACTATTGTACAATTTATACATGTATACATTACATATTTTTGCCAAACAATGGCAGTTAACTGGTTCGGTATATATATTAGCTTTAAATGATACGAAAGTTGATAGTCTTTTACCATTTTTGGCATGTGAGTGTCTAAGATGTGATGTTTAGAAAAATCAAATTTTAGACAATTTTACGGTGTACACTTCTTCGGCAACCCCCACGCCCTAAATACGCATTTGTAATATAAGGTCTGGAGGACACAGATGTTGTTTTGTTTAAAGAGGGGCTTAAGTTTTGGTTTATTCATGAAAAATAACAGCTTCTTTGTGGAAAGTTTTTTTCTACATCAAAATCTTATTTTCGCAAACATTTCGCAAAAATTGAAATTCTAATTAGTTTATACAGTAGAGGGCGTTAATTTAATGTGTTCATGATAACTAGATATTATCACAAAACGTCCGAATTTTTTTTTTTACTTTTCGTAAAAGATCTCATATTTCAGGAACATTTTCAGGTTGTCTTATATAGGAGTATGTCACCATAATATGGCGTGGGTCATACATTTGTCAGACTAAATTTGTAAATATAGACCGTAATGTATATGTGCCTTGTACACAATTCTGTGGAGCGGTCATGTCATTGCAAACTTATTATGTTCATATGTGAGTGACATATTTGAGTGTACATCTATTTATTGCCCAGTTTTGAACCAAAATGTGTAGTGTATGTAAAACGTGTGTCCTCGCCAACACTTGCTATTCTTCTATCCCTCCGTTGATTTGGTTTTCAACTTATAAATAACCAAGGCAGATCGTTAAAGGTGAACGGCCATGTTTTTACATACTTTTGATATTTTGTAGATAAAGATCAGTAGATTACAATGTTGCTTATGTAAAATTTGAAAATTATTAGTTTGATGCTTAAAAACGATGATTTTGTTCATCGGCAATTTCCGTACGCCGCTCGGTAATTTCCGCCGCCTTTTTCTTGATGACGTAGTTAAATCCCAACGCTCCATTAATAAGATAGGTCGCCATTATTACTTACTAAATTTCTTTAACAAAAATTGGAATTTCAACAATTATTTTATGACAATATTTTGTTTTTAGGTAGAGTAAGTCGTTGGGCTTGCTTTTAAGATGTCACAACAGCTATTTAAAATGAATTTTATCATATTTAAACAACGTCTTGCGGGACGAGTAAATGACAATTAGCACATGCATCATTTACAAGTAGATTATGCCAAATTGTATTACTTACCTTTTCGTTGATCGTCAATCTAGCTTATCCAGAATTATTTTGATTCTTTTATATTTCCATACAAGTATAATATTTAAAATAGAAAACTCCAATCACTTTTCAGACAGTTCACACTCGTACGTTTGGTAGTTAATCCTCTTAGTTGTTTATGTTGCTCATTTATATTAATTTTTTATAAACCGATTGTTATTTAACCGTTGCATTTTTCACTTTCAACTATATTCAAGATGTCAGTTTTTACAGTCGATGTGTCATCATGCCTTGAATGAATGGCAATTTGTCATCCTACCCCTTATTATGTCATGTGACAAACAGGATGTTGTTTTGATAATTGGATACCTCTCTTACAAATGTGCGAGAACGCTTTCACAGTTGGCTAAGTGTAATGACTATAATTATTAGCATCTACAAAAGAAATATGTACGTGCAGTGAACGTTTATGAATGTCAAGTATTTATGTGTCTTATTCAATTTGTCATGCACTTTAACTAAAAAACATATCCATTTCATAATGTTTCACATAGAAAAAGCATATGCACGTGATATGCTAACTCACATATTACCGACAATGTATGTATTGTTTGATTTTTCCGCGTTACTCTACTTTCCAAAAAATACTTGCATGCTGCAGATTATCCTAATATTACTTACAATATATGTTCAGTATATCTATAATCGGGATAGTGAAACATTTTTGGGATATACTATTTTCTCATATTTAATAAAGTCAATGTTTCAGCAACAGGCTGTATATTATTATATTAACATCGTCCTTTACAATCTTCTACAATTTTATTAGACGGGCTTCTTATGTAGCCATAAATCTGATTTATCTACAACATTTGTATTGAAATGATTCAGTACTAGGGCTTTGAAAAACATTAAAACACTACATGAAAAATGCTGTTGTTTTTTATTATCTTTTGACTACGTTTACAACAAAACGCTGCATTTTTTTTTCTTACTGTTTGATTATAAAGATAGTTGATTTTAAATTGCCAATGCATAAGGCTGAACTACTGCAACAAATCAGATTACGTCTAAGTCAAGTATAATTATGATTCGTAAACCGATCAACCAATCAGAAATCAGGATTTGCCATGCCCACAACTTGTCAAACCTCCATATTACTTTTGACACGTTATTGTGTAGGAATACACAGCATATTGTCATCGTTGTTTGTCGGGGCCATAAAGTTTATGATCTCGGTTGTGGTAACAGCAGGAAGCCCAGACTACTAAGGATCCCTTTCCATTGATCTCAAAGATAAAATATTTATATCATTTGTTTAGTACTGATAAGTGGACGACACAAAGTGGTACTAAGTAAACGATCCCTATAGCAGATGTCTAAGACGAAGAAAGTAAGGACTATGTGCAGTCTATTTTTATCAAATGTAGCCAAATACTTACATTAGAATATGTTTTTATAACCTACATTTATCTGACACATCCTACTTAATATAAATTATGTCGTAGGTTATTGTAACTTAATGAAATAACGCGAGTTTTGAAGTAACTTGTACAGTCTATATATAAAACAATTAACGCCTTTGGAAGAATATACGTCACTTCCGGTTTGAACCAAAATGGCGTATCGATAGAAATATGCGCAAAATCATGTTGTCTTTTATGCTATACTCGCTTATAAAAGCGTTATTTATAAAAAAAAACTGATACGAGAAGTTGATTTGTTATGGCTAAAACTATGTTTCTAAACAATAAATAACATTTGTTAGAAGCGTGGCCTTTCACCTTTAAAACTTTAACACGGTTAAGTCACATACAATGATTGAAATTCTTCTCGTTTATTCCCTAAAATTGCGATACGTATCCTGGGTATAAATTAATTTCATTGCGTTTGTGTAAATCAGGTCTAAAAATCTTATGTCGTGGCTCTAAACGGCAGCGAACAAACTCAATCGTTGTTTCGAAAGTGTATTTTATTAACCAACCATTATGTAAAATATAGCTAGGCTTTATATTCTGGATTACCTACCACTTCTTTACATAAGGCAAGAGCGGTTTATAAAACATGTATGCCCCTCTTGGTTAAAAGAAATCTTTAAAATATAAAGTTTGGTGAAGATTGGATGAAAACTGATGGACATAGAGAGGGAAACTACTAAAAAGGCAAATTTTAGGTAAATCAAGGGTCATAGCTCTGCAGTTCCTATGGCGATTGGGCTGATCATCGATCTTGGCTAAGATATTATGGTCTCAAACATTTTCATTAAGTTTGGTAAAGATCGGATGAAAACTGTTGGAATTAGAGAGTGGAAACGGCTAAAAAATTTAACTTTAGATAATTCAAGGGCCATAACTCCACAATTCCTTTAGTGATTTGGTTTATTATCGAACTGGACTGAGATATTTTGCCCACAATGATTTTCACCAAGTTTGGTGAAGATCGTATAAAAAAACAAACTGTTGGACTTAGAGAGCGAAAATATCTAAAAATATCAATTTTAGATAATTGAAAAGCCATAGCTCCACAATTTCAGAGGCGCGCTGATTGTCGAACTTGTCCGAGGTATTATGCCAACAAACATTTTCATGAAGTTTAGTGAAGATAGAATGGAAACTGTTACACTGAGAGAGCGGAAACGAAGTTGGTCTACTCTACCGACCGATATTAAGCAAACCAATATATCCAACCATCGTTGATGAGGGCATTGCAATACGTCACACGGTTGTGACGTGAAACACGTGGACAATGAACAAAACAACAACAACAACAACAAACATGCACTGTTTGTTTGCGAATTTAATAAAATGACCATAATACTTTGTATATAAAAATGGGTTTTTGAATATAAATTTTATAAAACAACATTAAGCATAGTATTAATACGATCAAAAGCAAAACGGAACATACTTTTTACATGCAAAGCGTGTTTTGTTGCCAAAATGATTGTTGCTTCCAGTGTACAAAAAATGCACAGTGACAAAATCAACAAGAAATAATGATGATAATGAATAAAATGGTTTAATGAGAATAATTAATTAATACAACGACAAGGGACAAAATGGGCACATGCATGATGTACAAACATGAGATACCGGTTATCACTAGAAACATGTGGATGATAAAACCTGAGGATGATAAATCAAACATGAAAATGATAAAACAAACAGGTAGATGATAAAACATTTGGATGAAAACGATGATAATGATGGTGCCGATAACAGATGAGGATGATAAAACAAACATGTCTATGCTAAAACATGAGGATGACGGTGATAAAACAAACTTGAGGATGATCAAACAAAATGAGAATAATAAAACGAACACGGGAGTGATAAAACAAACTTGAGAGTAATCAAACTACATTGAAGATGATCAAACAAACATGAGAATGATAAAAAAAAAACATGATGACGATAAGACAAACATGACAGTGATGAAACTAAAATGAAAATGATAAAACAAACATGAAAATGATTAAACAACCATGAGGATGATAAGACAAACATGAGGATGATAAAACAAACATGAGGATGATCAAACAAACTTGAGGATGCCAAGACAAACATGAGGATGATAAGACAAACATGAGAATGAATAAAAAACAAAACATGAGGATGATCAAACAAACATGAGGATGATAAAAAAAAATATGATGATAAAATAATCACGAGGATGATTAAACAAACATGAGGATGGATATGTTATGTCTGGACACAAACTCAACGCACAGTGCACAAAAAATTCTGCATGATCACTAACAAGGTGCAATAACTCTTGAAACTGCATGCAAAATCCTCTCCATTTCCTAAAAACAATGTTTCTTATGCGATTAATATCCCCCCGTGCGCCATAGAACACTTTTCTCCGCATAAATCTACTGGTAGTTGTTCTATCCAGAAGAGACGTTTAAGAACTAGCCGAAGGCAACCGATACAATCGAGTTAAATTGAGAACATTTGCTGTAACTTGGCGTCAGAAACTAGAAGGACTAAACGTTAGTTCTTTAAAACAGTATGTTTACAATGAATAAAAGTGTTAATTATCCAGGCGCAACAAAACAGAAGTATAGTTGAATGCAGATTTGGCTGTATCTGTTTCAGAATTCTCGCTAGTAAATCATGCACGCACAATAATTTAGAGTGCACTATGTTTGAGAACATGCAGTCGACAAGACCAACAAAAAACCATTTTCAAAGCCCCCTTTGTCTGTGACGTCATAACCTGTCTACGCCATCAGCTGTAAAAAAAAATACCAGAGAATGAGAAAGCTGGACTTGTTAACATATATATTCAACAACATTTATCACTTTCATTCCAATTTAAATTCAAATGTCAAATTTATTAATACACAATGCATGTTTATATGACTTTCAAAGAATCTAATACATAAAGGAAAACAATGATACTTTCCACAAATATACGAGTATTTGATGTTGACCGTATGAAATGACATTTTCAAAAAATTAATATTTGACCATAGGCAATAATATACGAACGCAAATACAAATAAAAACAGTCAGTATTTCCGAAACAAGATGGCCACTATGGCCCTAGGTCGCTCACCTGATATCTATGTATGAAGTTTCATTAAAATGTCTCAATAGGTTTTCAAGTTATTGAGAAAAAACTGTTTTTCAATTTTTAGTAACAGTGACCTTGACCTTGACCCCACCCACCACATACGTAAAGCAAGGTCTCGATATAAGGTATCTACGAATGAAGTTTCATTAAAATATCTTAATGCGTTCTTAAGTTATTGAGCTTAAACCGTTTTTCTACTTTTAATAACAGTGATCTTGACCCCACCCACCCCATAAGAAAACCCAAGTGAGGTCTCGATATTAGATATGTGTATTAAGTTTCATTAAAATATCGCAATGCTTTCACAAGTTATTGAGCGGAAACTGTTTTTCTATTTGCAGTAAAGTTACCTTGACCCCACCAACCCCATATGCAATTCCAAGCAATGTGTTGATATAAGGTACTTATGTATTAAGTTTCATTAAAATAGCTCAATGCGTTCTCAAAATATTTTGCGGAAACCATTTCTCTATATTTAATAACGGTGACCTTGACCTTGACCCACCCACCCCATATGCGATCCCAATCGAGGTCTCAAAATAATGTATTTATGTATTAAGTTTCATTAAAATATCTCAATACGTTCTCAAGATATTTAGCGGAAACCTTTTTTCTATATTTAATAACGGTGACCTTCACATTGACCCCACCCACCCTATATGCGATCCCAATCGAGGTCTCAAAATAACGTATTTATGTATTAAGTTTCATTAAAATATCTCAGTGCGTTCTAAAGTTATTGAGCGGAAACCGTTTTTCTATTTTTAGTAACAGTGACCTTGACCTTGACCCCACCCATCCCATATGCAATCCCAATCGAGGTTTCGATATAATGTTTTAGCCAAATATGAAACCTCTGGGCCTTGTGGTTTCAGAGAATAATTTTTAAATAATTTTGCTATTTAAGTCTATATAAACCATGTGAGCCACGGGGTGTGGCCAGTTTTGACCCAAGGGGCATCATTTGAACAATCTTTGTAGAGCACCACTGTACAATGTTACATACCAAATATGAAACCTCTGGGCCTTGCGGTTTCAGAGTAGAAGATTTTTAAAGTCATTTTGCTATTTAAGTCTGTATAAACCATGTGTGCCCCAGGGTGTGGCCAGTTTTAACCCCAGGGGCATCACTTGAACAATCTTTGTAGAGGACCACTATACAATGTTAAATACCAAATATGAAACCTTGGGGCCTTGTGGTTTCAGAGGAGAAGATTTTAAAAGTCATTTTGCTATTCAAGTCTATAACAACCATGTGACCCCCGGGATGTGGACAGTTTCTACCCCAGGGGCATTATTTGAACAATCTTTGTAGAGGACCACTATACAATTTTACATACCAAATATGAAACCTCTGGGCCTTGCGTTTCAGAGGAGAAGATTTTTAAAGTCATTTTGCTATTTAAGTCTATATAAACCATGTGAGCCACGGGGTGTGGCCAGTTTTAACCCAAGGGGCATCATTTGAACAATCTTTGTAGAGCACCACTGTACAATGTTACATACCAAATATGAAACCTCTGGGCCTTGCGGTTTCAGAGGAGAAGATATTTAAAGTCATTTTGCTATTCAAGTCTATATAAACCATGTGACCCCTGGGGTGTGGCCAGTTTTGACCCAAGGGGCATCATTTGAACACTCTTTGTAGAGGACCACTTTACAATGTTACATACCAAATATGAAACCTCTGGGCCTTGCGGTTTCAGAGGAGAAGATTTGTAAAGTCATTTTGCTATTCAAGTCTATATAAACCATGTGACCCCCGGGGTGTGGCCAGTTTTGACCCCAGGGGCATCGTTTGAACAATCTTTGTAGAGGACCACTATACAATTTTACATACCAAGTATGAAATCTCTGGGCCTTGCGGTTTCAGAGCAGAAGATTTTTAAAGTCTTTTTGCTATACAAGTCTAAATAAACCATGTGACCCCCGGGGCGTGGCCTGTTTTGACCCCAGGGACATAATTTGAAGAATCTTTGTAGAGGACCACTAGAGGATGTCAGATATCAACTATGAAAGCTCCAAGCCTTGTGGTTTCAGAGAAGATTTTTAAAGTTTTCAGTTTTTAAATCTATTTTTAGCTCTGGTGACCTACATATGCAGCGGACCGAAACGATTTGAACAACTTTGAAAGAGAGTCACCCAAGGATTATTCTTGTGAAGTTTCGTGAAAATCTGCCAAGCGGTTTAGGAGGAGATGTCGATTATATGAAATGTTGACGCACGACGCACAAAAGGCGATCACAAAAGCTCACCATGAGCAGGTTGTGCTCAGGTGAGCTAAAAAAAAGAAATTGGCATCGTTTGCGTCAAGATAATTAGAAGAAAAGACATCGGCATCAATAAAATTGGGTTTTGCCGTACGATGGAAATGAGACCTTCTTTCACAGTAAAAACAACCCACCACAATAAATCGGCGTCGGCGATTTGCTGAGACGACTGTTCTATCTGCTCCCGGTATTGATCCACTACCTGCTACAGTGGCATCTTCATGGCACGAGTATCCGACACCGCGACGTTTGTAGAGTGATGCACCATGTGATCAAACTAACCTCTAATCCCGCGCCGGGTCCACTTCAGGTACAGCTGTGAACAGCATGGAGCCAGCCGAACAGTTGAACGTACATTGCGTGTTCGCCATAGGGTAGGCGAAGTTGTACATAACATAATGCGTTTCTGTCAAGTTACAAAACCAACCTTTTTCATTTGTTTTCTGCTCATCTCACTGTCAACGAACGCTGGCTCCTTAATCCAGATTTTCTGGCAGGGCTCAAGCTGAAAGCAAAACGCATATATGAATGCTCAATAATTGTAAATGAAAACGCCAATGAACTGTAAAAAAAGCTTTTTTTCGATATGTATAACATATGAGGTAGCCTGACATAGGACAGCGACATTCGTAATGGCAAGGGGAAATGCACCGGGGTTAAATATTATAAAACGTATACTCGTGTATACATTTACGTCATTCGTCATCAGCATCATCAACAGCAGCAATTATCATCATCATTGCTATCACCTTCATCACATATTCTTCATCATTATCATAATCACTAACATCATCATCTTTACTATCGTCGTCGTCGTGGTCTTCACTATCGTCATCGTTTTCGTCTTCAATATCGTCGTTGTTGTCGTCTTCACTATCGTCGTCGTCATCGTCTTCGCTATTGTCGCCGTGTGTTCTTTAGCTCACCATGTTCCATTTGGTTACATATCAATGATCCGAATGGAACGCAATCCTCCTATAGACTTCAACACCACCCATCTCTGCTATACATTTATTTTTCTTTAACAAAATGGCTTGATTACAAATTCTATATTCTCGACCAGGTATTTTATAGACTGGTTACTGTACTCACCTCTACAAAATCGTACTCGTATTTTCTGCACGTCTTTTTGTAGACGATGCGAGCCAACTTGCCAATTTGCTTAGCACTGAAACAATAGAAAACAGTTTTGCAATATATTAAAATGCACTTGACCACAAGTTGTGTTTGGACTGTATACTGAAATATGTTTAATTTGTATTATTATGATGATTGAGAATACAATATCTTGATATGAAATGTGTTGTGTATAGAATTATGCGTTGATGGGTAATACATGCACATTACTGATGTAATAAGCGGCATTAAGAAGGAACATAAGAATCCTCGAAAGAAGAAACGACTGAAAGAAAGATCACAAACAAACGAAAGATTGAAAGAACGAAACAGAGAAAGAAATACAGAACATGGAAGGAACAAACAATGAATTATCCAATGGACGGACAAAAAGAATCAATGATGGAATGGCGGGCGTTGGGAACAAAGAAAAAAAACAAACGGCACAACCAAGAAACAGAAGTCATAAATGTGATAGACGGAAAGAAATCACAGTCCTTGTCATCATCCTATCATCCATATGTCAAACTCACCTGATATCCTGCATGTAGGCCTTCATCAGACGGGCTATACCAGTGTGTATCTCATCATCCCTATGTCAAACTCACCTGATATCCTGTCTGTACACCTTCATCAGACGGGCTATACCTTTGTGTATCTCATCATCCCTATGTCAAACTGACCTGATATCCTGCATGTAGGCCTTCATCAGACGGACTATACCAGAGTGGATCCCATCATCCATATGTCAAACTCACCTGATATCCTGCATGTAGGCCTTCATCAGATGGGCTATACCAGTGTGTATCTCATCATCCCTATGTCAAACCCACCTGATATCCTGCATGTAGGCCTTCATCAGACGGGCTATACCAGAGTGTATCTTATCATCCCTATGACAAACTCACCTGATGTCCTGCATGTAGGCCTTCATCAGACGGACTATACCAGTGTGGATCCCATCATCCTTATGTCAAACTCACCTGATATCCAGCATGTAAGCCTTCATCAGACGGACTATACTAGTGTGTATCCCATCATCCCTATGTCAAACTCACCTGATATCCTGCATGTAGGCCTTCATCAGACAGGCTATACCAGTGTGAATCCCATCATCCCTATGTCATTCACACCTGATATCCTGTCTGTACACCTTCATCGGACGGGCTATACCAGTGTGTATCTCATCATCCCTATGTCAAACTCACCTGATATCCAGCATGCAGGCCTTCATCAGACGGGCTATACCAGTGTGTATCCCATCATCCATATGTCAAACTCACCTGATATCCTGTCTGTACACCTTCATCAGACGGGCTATACCAGTGTGAATCCCATCATTCCTATGACAAACTCACCTGATATCCTGTCTGTAGGCCTTCATCAGATGGACTATACAAGTGTGTATCCCATCATCCCTATGACAAACTCACCTGATATCGTGTCTGTACACCTTCATCAGACGGGCTATACCAGTGTGTATCTCATCATCCCTATGTCAAACTCACCTGATATCCTGTCTGTAGGCCTTCATCAGATGGACTATATTAGTGTGTATCCCATCATCCCTATGACAAACTCACCTGATATCCTGTCTGTAGACCTTCATCAGACGGACTATACTAGTGTGTATCCCATCATCCTTATGACAAACTCACCTGATATCCTGTCTATAGGCCTTCATCAGACGGAATATACTCGTGTGTATCCCATCATCCGTATGTCAAACTCACCTGATATCCTGCCTGTAGGCCTTCATCAGACGGGCTATACCAGTGTGTATCTCATCATCCCTATGCCAAACTCACCTGATATCCTGTCTGTAGGCCTTCATCAGACGGACTATACCAGTGTGTAGCTCATCATCCCAAAGTCAAACTCACCTGATATCCTGTCTGCACACCTTCATCAGAAGGGCTATACCAGTGTGTATCTCATCATCCCTATGACAAACTCACCTGATATCCTGCCTGTACATCTTCATCAGACGTGCTATACCTTTGTGTACCTCATCATCCCTATGTCAAACTCACCTGATATCCTGTCTGTAGGCCTTCATCAGACGGGCCATACCATTGTTTATCTCATCATCCCTATGACAAACTCACCTGATATCCTGTCTGTAGGCCTTCATCAGACGGGCTATACCAGTGTGTATCTCATCATCCCTATGACAAACTCACCTGATATCCCGCCTGTACACCTTCATCAGACGGGCTATACCTTTGTGTATCTCATCATCCCTATGTCAAACTCACCTGATATCCTGTCTGTAGCCCTTCATCAGACGGGCTATACCAGTGTGTATCTCATCATCCCTATGTCAAACTCACCTGATATCCTTTCTGTAGGCCTTCATCAGACGGGCTATACCAGTGTGTATTTCATCATCCATATAACAAACTCACCTGATATTCTGTCTGTAGGCCTTCATCAGACGGGCTATACCAGTGTGTATCCCATCATCCCTATGACAAACTCACCTGATATCCTGCCTGTACACTTTCTTCAGACGGGCTATACCAGTGTGTATCCCATCATCCCTATGACAAACTCACCTGATATCCTGCCTGTAGGCCTTCATCAGACGGGCTACACCTTTGAGTATCTCACCATCCCTATGTCAAACTCACCTGATATCCTGCATGTAGGCCTTCATCAGACGGGCTATACCAGTGTGTATCCCATCATCCCTATGACAAACTCACCTGATATCCTGTCTGTAGGCCTTCATCAGATGGACTATACAAGTGTGTATCCCATCATCCCTATGACAAACTCACCTGATATCGTGTCTGTACACCTTCATCAGACGGGCTATACCAGTGTGTATCTCATCATCCCTATGTCAAACTCACCTGATATCCTTTCTGTAGGCCTTCATCAGACGGGCTATAACAGTGTGTATCTCATCATCCCTATAACAAACTCACCTGATATCCTGTCTGTAGGCCTTCATCAGACGGGCTATACCAGTGTGTATCCCATCATCCCTATGACAAACTCACCTGATATCCTGCCTGTAGGCCTTCATCAGACGGGCTATACCTTTGAGTATCTCATCATCCCTATGTCAAACTCACCTGATATCCTGCCTGTAGGCCTTCATCAGACGGGCTATACCTTTGTGTATCTCATCATCCCTAAGTCAAACTCACCTGATATCCTGTCTGCAGACCTTCATCAGACGGGCTATACCGGTGCGTGTCTCATCATCCCTATGACAAACTCACCTGATATCCTGTCTGTACACCTTCATCAGACGGGCTATACCAGTGTGTATCCCATCATCCCTATGACAAACTCAGCTGATATCCTGTCTGTACACCTTCATCAGACTGGCTATACCAGTGTGTATCTCATCATCCCTATGTCCAACTCACCTGATATCCTGCCTGTAGGCCTTCCTCAGACGGGCTATACCTTTGGGTATCTCATCATCTCTTTGTCAAACTCACCTGAAATCCTGCATGTAGGCCTTCATCAGACGGGCTATACCTGTGTGTATCTCATCATCCCTATGTCAAACTCACCTGATATCCTGTCTGTACACCTTCATCAGACGGGCTATACCAGTGTGTATCCCATCATCCCTATGACAAACTCACCTGATATCCTGTCTGTACACCTTCATCAGACGGGCTATACCTTTGTGTATCTCATCATCCATATGTCAAACTCACCTGATATCCTGCATGTAGGCCTTCATCAGACGGGCTATACCTTTGTGTATCTCATCATCCCTATGTCAAACTCACTTGATATCCTGCATGTAGTCCTTCATCAGACGGGCTATACCATTGTGTATCCCATCATCCCTATGTCAAACTCACTTGATATTCTGTCTGTACACCTTCATCAGACGGACTATACCAGTGTGTATCCCATCATCCGTATGTCAAACTCACCTGATATCCTGCATGTAGGCCTTCATCAGACGGGCTATACCAGTGTGTATCTCATCATCCCTATGTCAAACTCACCTGATATCCTGCCTGTAAGCCTTCATCAGACGGGCTATACCAGTGTGTATCTCATCATCCCTATGTCATACTCACCTGATATCCTGCCTGTAAACCTTCATCAGAAGGTCTATACCAGTGTGTATCTCATCATCCCTATGTCAAGCTCACCTGATATCCTGCATGTAGGCCTTCATCCGACGGACTATACCAGTGTGTATCCCATCATCCCTATGACAAACTCACCTGATATCATGTCTGTACACCTTCATCAGGCGGGCTATACTAGTGTGTATCCCATCATCCCTATGACAAACTCACCTGATATCCTGCATGTAGGCCTTCATCAGACGGGCTATACCAGTGTGTATCCCATCATCCCTATGCCAAACTCACCTGATATCCTGTCTGTACACCTTCATCAGACGGGCTATACCTTTGTGTATCTCATCATCCCTATGTCAAACTCACCTGATATCCTGCATGTAGGCCATCATCAGACGGGCTATACCAGTGTGTATCCCATCATCCCTATGACAAACTCACCTGATATCCTGTCTGTACACCTTCATCAGACGGGCTGTACCAGTGTGTATCTCATCATCCCTATGTCAAACTCACCTGATATCCTGCATGTAGGCCTTCATCAGACGGACTATACCAGTGTGTATCTCATCCAGAATATCTCCCTCTGCCTCCTCAGATATCTGGAAGAGATCAGCAGTTTGTTTTAATTACAAGTAGCGAAATAATCATTTTTGATAGCTGATTATGTAACATCGGGGAAATGCATGCTTATTTTTATAAGAACTACCCAGTAGTTTATGGTACTATTGACATCAGGTGTGTGATTAATGTGAGCTTTTTTATTATTTCAGTCATATATAAACGTCTCAAAACGATGTTCAACCGGAAGTACATTTACCCTGTGCATTGCTTCCCGCAAGCTGATGTCTGCCAGGAGTAGATTCTGAAACCTGCCGCACGCTGCCTCGTAAAGTTTCTCCTTCCGCGCGAGGACTTTCTGCATGTCCTGTAACGGAACATAATAGTTAACTTTAAAGTTAAACCTATCAGTTACTGTCGAATGCCAGCGGCTTAGTGAGACATTTTCGAGTCCGTCTCTAGGGTAGAACCAGTACTTGGTGTCTTTTGAGAACAGGGACGGTCTCCAGATCGCAAGGCGGACACCATATCCATTACACCACTGCCACAAGCAAATGTTTAACTTGGCATTCGGAACTCTTCCGTCATTTCACAACTGAAAAAAACTCGAATGTAACGTGTTGCCAGAGTTCTTTGAATAGCGGTCACGACACATACACGGACTTCTGCACTGAGACGCACCAATAGCACATTCTAAATTTGCCTTTATCTATAAATACGGGGCAGTACAGGTTGAACTGTAGTTACTTTTTACTAGGTTTATCATGCAGATGTGATGTTATTCCTTGCGTTCGAATCAAACCACTTTTAAAGTAGTTAAATTCCATAATTTATTTGATGCTATGTGGTGAAATATAGAAAAATATCAGTGAGATAAACCCTTATATCATTCACTGTGCTGGACTACTTTTTTTAATGTACACAAATACTCCATAGCATAAAATAAAAATACATTTGGTTTGTTTTTGGTGTGATAAACATTATATCTTTACTGGAATGGGATACAATTGATATATTTTCACTCGCGCAAGCGCTCGTAAAAATATTAATTGTCTCCCTTTCCAGTGATGATATAACGCGTTATCACACCGAAAACAAACCAATATCCTTTATATCTTATGCGAAAGTACGGAGGTAAAAGTTGCTGTCACATACTGGTATTCGGAAACGGGACAATACCGGTAATAATACATTTTCATCGAATAAAACATGTAACCTTTCATATTAAGCGAGCGATTTATCGACTTAATCAATGTCATCTGCACTGAACGCTTACATGGAGGGCCTTTGTCCGTCCGGTGACGTCATCAGGGTTGTAAGGTAACGCGGAGATCTGCGTGGCTGTGATCAGTTGATACTTCTTTACCTTGCACTCAGATCTCCAGCATTCCTGCACGAAATGCACGAGATACATGATCTAATCGTATTTTATAAAAATCAATTAAAAAAGTTCATAGTAAACATAGCTGAATGTTCGTAGAACGCGGAAACGATGTATTTATGGTCATATGTATCAATTATTTTCTGGAATCTAATAATCGATGTTTTTGGTTTACGGGGGAAATAGTGTGTGACTAGCATGAGATGTATGTTATAAGTACCGGTAATTTGTAAGTTTTCGCTAAATCTGTAAATTTCGGAAAATGTCTTGACGTAACAATATTAGAGAAATGGTATTTTTCAATATAAATTAAATGCACAATGTTCCTCAGTTAGCATATTGAGTACGGCACAAAATTGAAATGCAGTGAATAGTTTACATTCCCTGATGCTTTAAATCATTCAATTTGGTAAATGATTTTTTTTACTTATCGACGATTTCAAGGAACCATGCAGTTATTACCAAAGTTGTATTAATGATATTGCCAAAGTATGCGTATTGCATTATTGGCGCCGCGCATGTCTGACAAGCAAAACGTCGCATTGGCAAGGAAAAGGAAACAGAACTAGAACTCTGCGAGTCGGATGTGTCGCCTGACGGGGCATAACTCAAGTACGATAAAAACAATTATGCGGAAATCAAACTTAACCTTCCTTGTATGCCTACTAATACTTCCCTAAAGTTGCACAAAAAACCTCTCGGGTTCTTGTCTGCACAAGCCTTATTTGAACTATTTTTTTTAAAAAGGGGAAAAACTCAAATACATTAAGAGCAAAAATGCCGAAAATCAAACTAAATCTTCTTTTTATGCATACAAACACTTCACTTATGTTTCATAATGAATTCACAAAAACATCCCAAGTTATTGTCTGCGCAAACTGAAGGCAACGCCGCCGCCGACGCCGCCAACAATGCCGCCGAACCCGCCATCGCCGCCATAAGTAGCCTTTTCATCCGACACAATAAACTAGTTAACGCCCTTATGCTGTTTCCATAAATGGTTACATAATTGTTACACTGGTTACCTAATTGTTTCCTGGCTACACATTTGTAATACCGGTGACATGAGGTTTACACCGGTTATATAATTGTTAAACTGGTTACATAATTGTTCTACCGGTTACAAACTATAATTGGTTTCATACCGGTAATTGCTACACTGGTTACATAATTGTTAAACTGGTTACATAATTGTTGTACCGGTTACAAACTATAATTGGTTTCATACCGGTAATTGCTACACTGGTTACATAATTGTTAAACTGGTTACATAATTGTTCTACCGGTTACAAACTATAATTGGTTTCATACCGGTAATTGCTACACTGGTTACATAATTCTTCTACCGGTTATAAACTATAATTGGTTTCATACCGGTAATTGCTACACTGGTTACATAATTGTTACACCGGTTACACAATTGTATCCCGGCTACATAATTGTTATACCGGTGACATACCGTTTACACCGGTAAGATAATTGTTCAACCGGTTACATAATTGTTATACCGGTTACATAATTGTTATACATGTTACACAATTGTTATACAGGTAATTTTTATTCCAGTTACACACCTTTCGGGCCTCCATGAGTCGCCTGACAGAATCCTCGTGCTCGGAGAGCTTAGAAAGCAGCTGCTGCTTCTTCCGGCGCCACTCCTGGACCGACTTTTGGGGAAACCTGTCAACGCAAAATTACGTGTCACATGGCAGATTCAATCAGATTTACAATTACGCCATATTTGGTTATGCCTTATTACTACAGAGTTAGTCGCATTATACATTCAACCAATGAAAATGCTGGCAGCGTATGAGATTTGCTGTGTTTCCATTTTGCCACCCCATCCCCCACGCCCCCAAACCCCCAGACAAAGCAAGAAATAAAAAGCAAAGACGGTGACTATGTGGAGACAACAAGTAAAAGCAAAGAATGAAACGAGAACTACTTCAATTTGTATGAAAATAGACATGTATGAAATAGACATAGGACATTGGTGATAGGATTAAAATTTTTATGACACACAAACTGGGTCAGACACGAAGTTGATACAGTCAGAGTTCTTACAACTCGTTTGTAATTCTCTCCTCCAGAAGTTCGTATTGCTTCCGAGAGCTGAAGGCCCGTCGGAAAGACTGGATCATGGAGCCAAGGGCCCGCACTATAGACACACAGCAAAACAGGGCATAGAGAGCGAAAGTGGAGGAAAGAACAGAGGAAAACAAACACTATAAGAGTAACATATAAAGAAAATAACAAACTGAAACGGGAAATAGAAAGGTATTCTGATATTGTATTAGCCAGGATATTAACATATCGGATATGGGCAGTAAGTAACAGGACATTGAATACCCGTGTACTCACTGAACTATCGGATAACTCATATATCGGACTACTGAATTGTCGGATTACTGAAATATCGGATTACTGAAATATAACTACACTGAAATATCGGACAACTGACGTGACAGCACACAGACATAGCGGAGTACTGAACCATCCTTTTACTGAAATATCGGAATACTGAAATAGCAGAACACTGATATATCGGGGTTTCTAATGTATTATTGAAATCAACATACTGAAATAATTAATGATCCCGGCTGTCGGAATCTTGGCAATCACCCTGCGTTGCTTTATAAACATGGGGCCATGTAAAAGACGTTGTTAGGTACTCAAAGCTGATGGAATATTACGGCAAATAAAGTCCCGGGGGTTCTCACCTCTATGGATGATATTTGGAAGCTTGCCACCAATTCGGATGTTCGTGTTTAGTGGTATGTAGCCCGTCAGCTGACAGAATGTCTGCATGTCTGTGAATCTGAAAATAAACCAAAGCTCATATTTATGAACGCGATTCCTCATTTAAGAAAATATTAACTGAATGCTTTTCTTTTAACAAACTAAAAAAATACAGTGTATTTTAATTCATTATATATTATGTAAAATGCCGTCAGTGTTGGGATGTGCAAAAGAAAACTTTTTTATCGTTTGGTTGTAACATATCGCATTGCTTAATACTACGAGTTTACTAATTTATATGAATAAATTGTTGAATTTTACATTATCATGATATCAAAATTTATTTCAAAATAACACTTAAAGCACAAACTAGGCTACGCTTTTCCGTATGACGTTAAACAATATAGGCCAATAAATTTTAAATCATAGTTTTAACATGATACTCACTATTTTTTTCTATAGACAAAGAACATAACTATCGTTGTTAAACTACTCAATAAACAACACATAAAGAAGTCACGATTATGAGCAGAGTATAGTTAATAGTACTTCCAATTACAATTGCAAAAATATTTGTCAAATCATATTAGAATTGAAATAATTTTCGCATAACCGTTGATTATCGGCCAATAAACAACGATTTGGAGTTCTCAACTTCTGATGCGTGGCTATCAAAGAACTCGGGCTAACGCCCTCGTGGTTTAATTCCTAGGCATCAGAACTCTAAATCGTTGTTTGTTGGCCGATGAACGACGATAAAGCGAAAATTATTTCTTAAATCACAAATGTAATTTGCGGCGGGATTGTGAAAAATCAAATAATATAAATATTTTATGGGTAGTCAAACAATTCATTTATTACTGTATCTTAAAAACACCATAAGAAATATTAGATAGAATTCGCTAGTGTTGCGATAAGTACCCCTGTATAATTATTTACATTTTCATAATTGCCAAAGTTACATTGCTATTATCGATTTTTCGGGCTTAATCTGTTCTTTCGGGATAATTTCTCATTATGAAAACCATTCTTGCAATACGCTCTGCTTACATGCTCATGTTTGCCGTCAGAACAGAGGGTCTGGGGATGAGAACTGCCTCCCTGACCTCTGAATGGGCTAGTGTGACGTCACAGACTGGGGGCGTGGCTGGGGGGAGAGAATCCTTGTGCGCCGTCATGTCTGCGCAGGCAGGGGCGATAACTCGGTGATTCACGATAATCTCAGATGCCATCTGAATAGAAATATACATTTTAAGTTTTCATAAACTAATAAATTAATAATTATTAAAAATATAATAGTTGTTTAAGTTTCTTCATTGTGACAACCAGACCCTGAAATTCTTTATTCCGTGACAGACCCAAAATAACCAGGCAATGCAAAGCAGTGTGAAAACATAATTATATGGCTGCAATGTGTGGTGGTTGAATTTCGATGTCAGGACGATTTGTGTAATGATAGTTACAACCTTGACATAGTCTCAATAGAAGACAGACTTTATTTGTTAAATTGTTGCAATTAACAATATAGCATACTTAATCAAATACTTCATTTGCTTTGACTTACATAAGTACAATGTATAAGTGTTCATATAAAGAAGTAAAAGAAGAAAAAGAAGAAGAAGAAAAGGAAGGAAAGGGAGAAGAATTACATCGACAACGTTTACTTCCTAAAATAATTATAATAGTAAAATATAGAAAACCAGAACTGGAATTTTCATCCAAATTGTCTTTCCTAACTTACAGGAAAATAATTATGGTTGGAAGTTGAAACTACATTTGTGACATTAAAACAACAAGAATTCTATTACAAAACTTAAAACAATTATTAATCATTAATAATAATAATAATTAACAACAGCTGAGACAAAACAAAACAATATACTGGTTGGCTTGCGTGATGTTGGTTTTATGATAAAGAACCTGATTAAAGATACTGATTTTCTAAGTATCCTCTTGTCCTGTATATTCAGCCACTTAAGAGCTACATTGCTTTTTTATCCTAAATGAACACAATTACAACACCAGTGAAACATTTATCTTTAAATTTAATGTCTCTCCTACAAAATAAAGACTTCATAATTTAGAGATAAGCAATTCTCTTAGCTACTGACCAATTCTAGGAAGGCGCCCTAACAACCAAGAATTGTTCAGATGTTTCCTATCATTTGGTTCAGTGTTCATTTTGATATGAAAACACTTTTAATAATTTTGATTCATTAAAAGCATCCTGTATTAGACTAAAAAACCAAATTACTGTTTCAGATTGAATGTTTACAACAATCCCTGGTTATGCACATAGTGTGTAGCAATTTCAGAGAATTTCTTCAAATATTTTAATTTTGCCAAAATTCGCAATTTTTTAAATAAAAAACGACAATTTTTTTATGAGACAGAATTGTCACAATACAAATAACTGACACAAGTTTAATAAAAAATAATAATTAATTTCCATTATTCTGGGGGTGGCCGAATAGACAGGTGTGGCTGAATAGATTGGAAAGAAAGATGTGTGTTATATTTGAAACCAGGAGAATGATCGAAAAAAATATTATTTTTTTTTTTTTATATCAGACTACCGCTATTTCTTCTTTTAAATACATGTTTATGTTTCATAAATGATGTTAAACAATTATTTATAAAACTGAAATGAATATTATGAAAATGAAACGCATTATTTTGGTAAAAAAAATAATAATTTTACCCAAAACATCACCCCACCCACATGTTATTTTATTAAAAATGGAGTTTAACTTCATTTCGTAGAATTTTCCGCGATTTAAACTGTTTGAACATTTACTAAAATCTCTTGCGTATATAATCTTACCATGTCAATAAAGCAAACTGTCGAAATCGAGCGTAATTTCAATTTTTATCGAGAGCGACAAAAACACGTCTTGCGTTTGTAATTACTTTTCAGTAACTAAGGACTCTTTTGGATAGCTTCGGCTCGCAACGTCATATTTATTATGACGTCATATATATGCGAGTTAATAGTCGGCTTCAGATTAAAATGTGAGTGTAAACTGGATAATGAAACATCTTAGAAAATCAATTAACCATGTTTAAATTATGAAATTATCTTATTAATAGTATATGCACGTTTATGCACCTATCAATATTTTCCACCGGGGGGGGGGGGGGGGGGGGGGCGGCGGGCATATAGGGGACTTAAGACTGCCAGCGATTCCCGACAGGCAGGAATTTTACAAGCAGAATGATTCCGGGTCCCGGGGAAATGGACTTTTGTCGGAATATAGATCCCGGTAATATACGCCCCGGGCCATTTGATAGATATATAGCATCTCCCACTGAGGTGATTTATACAAATATGCTTGGCTCTAGAGTGGGGAATAAGACCCCCCAAAAAAACATTTGTCAAATTCCCCTAGGTCTACCCGCCGCTGTCCCCCCCCCCCCTGCGGAAAATATTGATAGGTGATTATTCGGAGATTTAGTGGATTTAGCGGAGATTTAGCGGCCGTCAATAAAAATTATTTATTTATTTGTTTAGTATATTTATTTCTTTATTTATTTATTCATTCACTCATTCATGCATTGATTGATTGATTGAATGGTTCATTCATTCATTCATTCATTCATTCATTCATTTATTCATTTATTTATTTGTTTACTTATTTATTTATTTATTTGTCCATTCATTCATTCAATTGTTAATTTATTTTAGGCCCCCAAATATTTAATACATGTATTTAGTTAAAGAACAAGATAAGAAAACAGAAAAATTAATGATCGAAACGGAACGTCCTGATACTACGCACACACCCTTTTTGAGGAACCAGTGATAGCTGAGAAATGGCCGGAACCAGAATTGTGCACTTTTACTTTTTACTAAGTTCAGCAAACTTCTAGGGCCCATAACTTCAAGTAAAAAATATTGTGGTGCAACGTTTTGGTATGGGGTACACCTCCCCATTAATTAATTAGTAATGCAGCTTTTCGTGAAGTTTGATTGAATTCCGACAAGTAGTTGCGAAGAAATAGAAAAGACAAAAAACGGTACGGAAGGTCGGACGTACGGACAATACGACGACTATTTGCTGTCCCAAAATTCGGGGAGCATTAAAGAGATATCTTATGTTAGGTCTGTTTATCTCATGGTTCATTGTTTTATACACTGATTACTTAAAATTCTCATGTTCAACGCAAGAATACTTATTTGTATATCTATAAATTCGCTTAAATTATGCGGTCGCACCAAAGTAACCAAAATTGAATAAAAAATAAATTACGCTCGCTCGCTCCAAAATTTTTCTAACAAAAAATCCGATGACCAAGTATTTAATATAGTGTGGCCTAAGAAGACGTTTAAAGAAACACACCATCAGTAATTCAGAAATAAATAAGTACGCTTACGGAATCCTGATTCGGCCGGTTAAATTTCGCCCAGTAAGAGACCAACCTCCGCGAAGAGATATGACTAGTGCCGCGTATAGCTGTAATCAAATCCCTGCCTACTCACCAAATCACGTGATGACGCTCGAGTAAGATCTTCTAGTTATTTATTTATGCATTTAAACTAGATTTTTCTGTACTTCTGTTTCACTATTGACCATAAATGATAAATAATTAGCCCAATAATGTAGAAAATCTCAATGAGTTGCATTTAATAAGTAAAACTTACAAAAACGATATCAGTCCAGATCAGGAAGGATTTTACTTGTGATGGCGGTTGCAGCAGTTAACCGATCGGGGAAGTAACCTCTGCGAAGAGTTTGTAACCAATAGGGGAAGTAACCGCTGCGATTTCAAGATTTCAAGATTTTGTTAATTCTCAAGGCCAACACAGAGGTATATGAGTTGCAAAACACATAACAATTTACAAAACATGGAATGATAAAGCATGGGAATGCACACATACACAAACATACAAAACATGAGTTGCAATTTTAACTATGAATTTGAATAGTACTTGTAAATATGTGGAACCAGAAAATTAGAGATATTTATATTTATTAATAAGGTAGATAGCTTTGCCCAATAATAATAATTTTTAACGGAATTTCAGCGACGAGTTTGTCGCATCAAGCTCAAGCAAAATTTATTGGGCAGTATGGCGTAACATAAGGTTCTAAAGTCACGAATTCTTCCTTCGGAACAGTAACTTCTTCCTAAGGAATATTTATTTCTTCCTAAGGAATATTTAATTCTTCCTAAGGAATATTTGATTCTTCCTAAGGAATATTTCATCCGTGCAGAGGAATATTTAATTCTTCCTAAGGAAAAATTGTTTTTCCTACGGAACAATAAATTCTTCCAAAGTAAGAATTATTTCTTCCTCAGGAATAAATAATTGTTCCTCAGGAAGAATTAAATATTCCTTAGGAAGAATTCGTGAGTTTTGACGCTTTGAGGCGCGTAAATTCAAATCTTCCTACAATATTTGAATTCTTCCTATGATTTTCGAATTATTATTTTTATTATTATTATTTATTATTATTACTTAATTTTGCGTAGTTTATTTTGTTTAACATTCTATTCATAAATAATAAAACTACAGTACTGCTGATATTAAAACGTAAGAAACAAAAACTACATAGCATTTCATCTTATTGTTTTCCTCATTATGATTATGATTATGATTACGATTATTATAATTATTATGATTATTAGGATTATTATTATTATTAATTTATTATTATGATGTTTATGATGATGATGATGATGATGATGATGATGATGATGATGATGATGATGATGATGATGATGATGATGATGATTAATATTATTATTATTATTATTATTATTATTATTATTATTATTATTATTATTATTATTATTAATTTATTACTATTATTATTATTATTATTATTATTATTATTATTATTATTTATTATTATTATTATTACTGTTATTATTACACTGGCCACTTTTTCATGTCTCCTTTTCCATAAGCAGTGTGTGCAGTGAACAGTTTGCCGTGTGGTTTTATGCATTTACCACAATAAAACTTGACACACTTTTCATAGTAAATATCTGTCTTAGTACCGCCTCCTTCGCATGTTGTACAGAAGTATTCAATAAGTAAATCAGAGCCTTTATGTACCGTAGATGAAAACAGTATCGCCATGCTGTAAATGCAGGCTTACTAACTGTACTAGATTTACTAGTATTTCATATGACATACGCTGATTAAATTGAAATGTGTCAGACTACTTGTTTGTTTTTATACAATAAATTCTACGAACTTTTTGATCATCCCTCGTAATATTCAGTTTTATAATTAGAAAACATGTACCATTTAGGAAATATATTTAGATTCATTATCAAAACACCATTGACAAATTATGTTGCAATGCTATGAACGACCAGAAACTTACTCAGACCAAACTTGTTTTATATCACTGGTGTACATTGTCTGTGAAAACATGTGTTTCTTTGATATGACATGTTTGTAATCTGAGACATCGGCATGTTTTCTGCAGCATGTATTGATAAGTAAAGGTAAGTTTAAAATGCCTTCTATTTCTAAAGAGAAATGATCTCTGGCAAAACAAACAAACAAACAAACAACAGCATAAGACACAATAAATGTGTACTGAAAATACCTTACCTACATGTATATTTTGAGGTCAGTAAATATATCTATAAAATGCAATATGAACTTATATCACTGTCGCACATGGCTGAATTAAATCAGCAATGCTGTTCACATATTTATGTTGGTTGGATTGTTATATTTAAGGGGCTTAAATGTAGGTTGCCAAAGCTGTTCAATGTATCCTTTAAAATGTGATGTAAATATGTTTAATATTTATCTGTCTTGTCCGAGATTGTACAAGTTGTTAATGAGATATAATCCATGATTTTTAAGCATTGAATATATTTTATTTATTAAATGGAACATTGCACCCTGTACAGTTATTTATATAGGACAGAACCTATAGTGTTTCCTTAGTATTGATAATTAATATAAATTGCATAATGGTAAGATTATAAGCCTGTGAACATAACCTTAGTCAAATTCATATAAATAATTATGAGTATTTAATATAATGTGACTTGTGGCAACTGTGTGACAAATGAAACTAAACAAATTGTTGTTTTTATTCACAACAGGAAACACTTCTTTGCTGTTCAAATGGAATCTACCAGTATCTTATTAAATAAAATATGACAAATGTTAAACACAATTCATATGCATTTTTCAAATACCGGTATATAATACAAGAGATCTAGAACTCCTAAACTGTTCATGTTTCATTTCTTTGTGTATTGAGATTGAACAAATAAATATTTGCTTGTATCATTAACCTATGCAGAATAAAAGACGGAAAGGTTCATCTCTGATGATGGGTTAATAAGGGTTTCTCTCTTTCTGATGTTTTCGGGTAGTTTTAAATAAACATATACAACAAAGCTATGTAATCTGGCTTTTTACACCCAACATTACGGCTTCTTCCTGGGTTGCATGACGATGTCTGAAAATTGAACTATATGATGCTATGTCTTTAAAGCTTTTTATAAAAAGACGAGATGTAGTTGATACTTGTTTTTTTTTAAATTTCATCGTGCCTCAGAAAGTTGCAATTCTGCTACTCTGGTTTGCATCTAGCCATTGAGTAATTAAATGGTAATTAAATTAAATAGTAATCTCTTTTATTGCTGTTTAATTTGAATTGCGATGCTATGATGTTAAATTTTATGTACACTTACATGTTTTGTGAATAATTCTGGGCCAAGTGTGAGGTTCAAATACTGGGTTCGTTAATGCGTGCCCAGGTATATTAATGTATCGAGTATAAACTGAACAGAGAGACTGGGCCATTGTCGTTATGAAACAGATATCTCTCGTTACATGAACTGAACAGAGAGACTGGGACATTGCCGTTATGAAATAGATATCTCTCGTTACACGAACTGAACAGAGAGACCGGACCATTTCGTTATGAAATAGATATCTCTCGTTACATGAACTGAAGAGAGACTGGGCCATTGTCGTTATGAAATAGATAATTCTAGTTACATGGACTGAACAGAGAGACTGGGCCATTGTCGTTATGAAATAGATATCTCTCGTTACATGAGAGTACTATTTGTGTATGCTTAACACAGGGACATTTTTTACACTGTACATTTTACCTCAAACAGGCGCGGAAACAGACTTGGGGTAAAAAGGGGTAACACTATTGTACAATTTATACATGTATACATTACATATTTTTGCCAAACAATGGCAGTTAACTGGTTCGGTATATATATTAGCTTTAAATGATACGAAAGTTGATAGAGTTATACCATTTTTGGCATGTGAGTGTCTAAGATGTGATGTTTAGAAAAATCAAATTTTAGACAATTTTACGGTGTACACTTCTTCGGCAACCCCCACGCCCTAAATACGCATTTGTAATATAAGGTCTGGAGGACACATATGTTGTTTTGTTTAAAGAGGGGCTTAAGTTTTGGTTTATTCATTAAAAATAACAGCTTGTTTGTGGAAAGTTTTTTTCTACATCAAAATCTTATTTTTTCGCAATAATAGGTACAACATTTCGCAAAAATTGAAATTCTAATTAGTTTATACAGTAGAGGGCGTTAATTTAATGTGTTCATGATAACCAGATATTATCACAAAACGTCCGAAATTTTTTTTTTTTACTTTTCGTAAAAGATCTCATATTTCAGGAACATTTTCAGGTTGTCTTATATAGGAGTATGTCACCATAATATGGCGTGGGTCATACATTTGTCAGACTAAATTTGTAAATATAGACCGTAATGTATATGTGCATTGTACACAATTCTGTGGAGCGGTCATGTCATTGCAAACTTATTATGTTCATATGTGTGTGACATATTTGAGTGTACATCTATTTATTGCCGAGTTTTGAACCAAAATGTGTAAAGTGTATGTAAAACGTGTGTCCTCGCCAACACTTGATATTCTTCTATCCCTCCGTTGATTTGATTTTCAACTTATAAATAACCAAGGCAGATCGTTAAAGGTGAACGGCCATGTTTTGACATACTTGTGATATTTTGTAGATAAAGATCAGTAGATTACAATGTTGCTTATGTAAAATTTGAAAATTATTAGTTTGATGCTTAAAAACGATGATTTTGTTCATCGGCAATTTCCGTACGCCGCTCGGTAATTTCCGCCGCCTTTTTCTTGATGACGTAGTTAAATCCCAACGCTCCATTAATAAGATAGGTCGCCATTATTACTTACTAAATTTGGCATTTCAACAATTATTTTATGACAATATTTTGTTTTTAGGTAGTGTAAGTCGTTGGGCTTGCTTTTAAGATGTCACAACAGCTATTTAAAATGAATTTTATCATATTTAAACAACGTCTTGCGGGACGAGTAAATGACAATTAGCACATGCATCTTTTACAAGTAGATTATGCCAAATTGTATTACTTACCTTTTCGTTGATCGTCAATGGTATACGGACGATACGGACCATGGACCATACGGCCCAGATTCGCGGACCATACGGCCCAGATTTGCGGACCATACGGACCACATGTTTTTTACGTCATGGAGATTATTTTAATACACGAAATACTACAATACTATGCTGTGCATACTATGATACTATGTACCATTAAAAAAAAAAAATTGAAACGTTTGTGTTCATAATTATTTCAATAAAATTATTTCATATTCTCAGATTTGAACTCATTTGATGTTATCTATTACAGTAATTGATAATATACACTAATAGAGTGAACACGTCTTTAATTACTAATTAAAGGTAAAGTGTGACAATCGTTATTATTGAAGACAATATAAATATCAGGTATGGACATGGTCTTGCCATATTCGAAAAAATGCCTGCGCCTCCATGTTTATTCTGCTTAAGGAGAATTTACTCCACCTCAAGAGCGGTCACTTGTGACAAGTGCCAACGGTGGCATCATATCCGATGTGGAAACACAGGGATTACGGAGGAGGAATATGACGAAGCTGTTCGAAATCATCATGAACTGCGTTTCGTATGCATGAGGTGTCGTCACTACGATACTACTGATGAGGACATGGATGTAGGTGAATATGAAGTCACCCACGTACAACTGCGGGTGCCTGATGCACCGATGGACATTGAACCCACACCGTCAACTCTGTTGTTGAACGAAGAGTCAGGAAGTGGTGATATTATGGACGTGGTGGCAACAGATTACGCAACGTCAATGTTTGACGTGAGTTGACCTGAGCGTTCAGTGGAGTTGGAAGAAGAAGAGACGTAAGTGGACCAATTAAAAAGTTATCATAATAATAATAATATAATAAATTTATAAATCAAACAAATATTTGTTGTTTTATACAAATAATAATACCATTCCTATGTTTTACTTCTTATTATAACAATACAATAATTTATCACTATAGTCATATATATCGCATAATTATTTGTTATTTGATGTTTTACTTCTTATTATAACAATACAATAATTTATCACTATAGTCATATATATCGCATAATTATTTGTTATTTGATTAAATTAATTGGGTATTATTCCTATAAAGTAAAATGCTAAGTAATCAACAATGATAAAGCAAACTGGGGATGCCTTCGTCAATCTAGCTTATCCAGAATTATTTTGATTCTTTTATATTTCCATACAAGTATAATATTGAAAATAGAAAACTCCAATCACTTTTCAGACAGTTCACACTCGTACGTTTGGTAGTTACTCCTCTTAGTTGTTTATGTTGCTTATTTATATTAATTTTTTATAAACCGATTGTTATTTAACCGTTGCATTTTTCACTTTCAACTATATTCAAGATGTCAGTTTTTACAGTCGATGTGTCATCATGCCTTGAATGAATGGCAGTTTGTATCCGACCCCTTATTATGTCATGTGACAAACAGGATGTTGTTTTGATAATTGGATACCTCTCTTACAAATGTGCGAGAACGCTTTCACAGTTGGCTAAGTGTAATGACTATAATTATTAGCATCTACAAAAGAAATATGTACGTGCAGTGAACGTTTATGAATGTCAAGTATTTATGTGTCTTATTCAATTTGTCATGCACTTTAACTAAAAAACATCCATTTCATAATGTTTCATATAGAAAAAGCATATGCATGTGATATGCTAACTCACATATTACCGACAATGTATGTATTGTTTGATTTTTCCGCGTTACTCTACTTTCCAAAAAATACTTGCATGCCGCAGATTATCCTAATATTACTTACAATATATGTTCAGTATATCTATAATCGGGATAGTGAAACATTTTTGGGATATACTATTTTCTCATATTTAATAAAGTCAATGTTTCAGCAACAGGCTGTATATTATTATATTAACATCGTCCTTTACAATCTTGTACAATTTTATGTAGCCATAAATCTGATTTATCTACAACATTTGTATTGAAATGAATCAGTAATAGGGCTTTGAAAAACATTAAAACACTACATGAAAAATGCAGTTGTTTTTTATTATCTTTTCACTACGTTTACAACAAAACGCTGCATTTTTTTCTTACTGTTTGATTATAAAGATAGTTGAATTTAAATTGCCAATGCATAAGGCTGAACTACTGCAACAAATCAGATTACGTCTAAGTCAGTATAATTATGATTCGTAAACCGATCAACCAATCAGAAATCAGGATTTGCCATGCCCACAACTTGTCAAACCTCCATATTACTTTTGACACGTTATTGTGTAGGAATACAGAGCATATTGTCATCGTTGTTTGTCGGGGCCATAAAGTTTATGATCTCAGTTGTGGTAACAGCTGGAAGCCCAGACTACTAAGGATCCATTTCCATTGATCTCAAAGATAAAATATTGTTATCATTTGTCTAGTACTGATTAGTTGAAAACACAAAGTGGTACTAAGTAAACGATCCCTATAGCAGATGTCTAAGACGAAGAAAGTAAGGACTATGTGTAGTCTATTTTTATCAAATGTAGCCAAATACTTACATTAGAATATGTTTTTATAACCTACATTTATCTGACACATCCTACTTAATATAAATTATGTCTTAGGTTATTTTAACTTAATGAAATAACGCGAGTTTTGAAGTAATTTGTACAGTCTATATATAAAACAATTAACGCGTTGGAAAGAATATACGTCACTTCCGGTTTGAAACAAAATGGCGTATCGATAGAAATATGCGCAAAATCATGTTGTCTTTTATGCTATACTCGCTGATAAAAGCGAAATTTATCAAAACTGATAGGAGAAGTTGATTTGTTATGGCTAAAACTATGTTTCTAAAGAATAAATAACACTTGTTAGAAGCGTGGCCTTTCACCTTTAAAACTTTAACACGGTTAAGTCACATACAATGATTGAAATTCTTCTCGTTTATTCCCTAAAATTGCGATACGTACCCTGGGTATAAATTAATTTCATTGCGTTTGTGTAAATCAGGTCTTAAAAATCTTATGTCGTGGCTCTAAACGGCAGCGAACAAACTCAACCGTTGTTTCGAAAGTGTGTTTTATTAACCAACCATTATGTAAATATAGCTAGGCTTTATATTCTGGATTACCTACCACTTCTTTACATAAGGCAAGAGCGGTTTATAAAACATGAATGCCCCTCTTGGTTAAAATAAATCTTTAAAATATCAAGTTTGGTGAAGATTGGATGAAAACTGATGGACATAGAGAGGGAAACTACTAAAAAGGCAAACTTTAGGTAAATCAAGGGCCATAGCTCTGCAGTTCCTATGGCGATTTGGCTGCTCATCGATCTTGGCTAAGATATTATGGTCTCAAACATTTTCATTAAGTTTGGTAAAGATCGGATGAAAACTGTTGGAATTAGAGAGTGGAAACGGCTAAAAAATTTAACTTTAGATAATTCAAGGGCCATAACTCCACAATTCCTTTAGTGATTTGGTTTTTTATCGAACTGGACCGAGATATTTTGCCCACAATGATTTTCACCAAGTTTGGTGAAGATCGTATAAAAACAAACTGTTGGACTTAGAGAGCGAAAATATCTAAAAATATCAATTTTAGATAATTGAAAAGCCATGAAGTTTAGTGAAAATAGAATGAAAACTGTTACACTTAGAGAGCGGAAACGAAGTTGGTCTACTCTACCCACCGATATTAAGCAAACCAATATATCCAACCATCGTCGATGACGGTATTGCAATACGTCACACGGTTGTGACGTGAAACACGTGTACACTAAACAAAACAACAACAGCAAACATGCACTGTTTGTTTGCGAATTTAATAAAATGACCATACTACTTTGTATATAAAAATGGGTTTGTGAATATAAATTTTATAAAACAACATTAAGCATAGTATTAATACGATCAAAGGCAAAACGGAACATACTTTTTACATGCAAAGCGTGTTTTGTTGCCAAAATGATTGTTGCCTCCAGTGTACAAAAAATGCAGTGACAAAATCAACAAGAAATAATGATGATAATGAATAAAATGGTTTAATGAGAATAATTAATAAATACAATGACAATGGACAAAATGGGCACATGCATGATGTACAAACATGATATACCGGTTATCACTACAAACATGTGGATGATCAAACATGAGGATGATAAATCAAACATGAAAATGATAAAACAAACAGGTAGATGATAAAACATTTGGAGGAAGACGATGATAATGATGGTGCCGATAACAGATGAGGATGATAAAAACAAACATGTCGATGCTAAAACATGAGGATGACGGTGATAAAACAAACTTGAGGATGATCAAACAAAATGAGAATAATAAAACGAACACGGGAGTGATAAAACAAACTTGAGAGTAATCAAACTACAATGAAGATGATCAAACAAACATGAGAATGATAAAAAAAACACGATGACGATAAGACAAACATGACAGTGATGAAACTAAAATGAACATGATAAAACAAACATGAACATGATTAAACAACCATGAGGATGATAAGACAAACATGAAGATGATAAGACAAACATGAAGATGGTAAAACAAACATGAGGATGATCACACAAACATGAGGATGCTAAGACAAACATGAGGATGATAAGACAAACATGAGGATGAATAAAAAACAAAACATGGGGATGATCAAACAAACATGAGGATGATAAAAAAATTATGATGATAAAATAATCACGAGGATGATTAAACAAACATGAGGATGGATATGTTATGTCTGGACACAAACTCAACGCACAGTGCACAAAAAATTCTGCATGATCACTAACAAGGTGCAATAACACTTGAAACTGCATGCAAAATCCTCTCCATTTCCTAAAAACAATGTTTCTTATGCGATTAATATCCCCCCGTGCGCCATGGAACACTTTTCTCCGCATAAATCTACTGGTAGTTGTTCTATCCAGAAGAGACGTTTCAGAACTAGCCGAAGGCAATCGAGTTAAATTGAGAACATTTGCTGTAACTTGGCGTCAGAAACTAGAAGGACTAAACGTTAGTTCTTTAAAACAGTATGTTTACAATGAATAAAATACAAGTGTTAATTATCCAGGCGCAACAAAACAGAAGTATAGTTGAATGCAGATTTGGCATGTATCTGTTTCAGAATTCTCGCTAGTAAATCATGCACGCACAATAATTTAGAGTGCACTATGTTTGAGAACATGCAGTCCACAAGACCAACAAAAAACCCTTTTCAAAGCCCCCTTTGTCTGTGACGTCATAACCTGTCTACGCCATCAGCTGTAAAGAAAAATACCAGAGAATGAGAAAGCTGGACTTGTTAACATATATATTCAACAACATATATTACTTTCATTCAAATTTATATTCAAATGTCAAATTTATTAATACACAATGCATTTTTATATGACTTTCAAAGAATCTAATACATAAAGGAAAACAATGATACTTTCCACAAATATACGAGTATTTGATGTTGACCGTATGAAATGACATTTTCAAAAAATTAACATTTAACCATAGGCAATAATATACGAACGCAAATACAAATAAGAAAGTCAGTATTTCCGAAACAAGATGGCCACTATGGCCCTAGGTCGCTCACCTGATATCTATGTATGAAGTTTCATTAAAATATCTCAATAGGTTTTCAAGTTATTGAGAAAAAACTGCTTTTCCATTTTAGTAACAGTGACCTTGACCTTGACCCCACCCACCAAATACGTAAAGCAAGGTCTCGATATAAGGTATCTACGAATGAAGTTTCATTAAAATATCTCAATGCGTTCTTAAGTTATTGAGCTTAAACCGTTTTTCTACTTTTAATAACAGTGACCTTGACCCCACCCACCCCATAAGAAAACCCAAGTGAGGTCTCGATATAAGATATGTGTATTAAGTTTCATTAAAATATCGCAATGCTTTCTCAAGTTATTGAGCGGAAACTGTTTTTCTATTTTCAGTAAAGTTACCTTGACCCCACCAACCCTATATGCAATCCCAAGCAATGTGTTGATATAAGGTACTTATGTATTAAGTTTCATTAAAATAGCTCAATGCGTTCTCAAAATATTTTGCGGAAACCATTTCTCTATATTTAATAACGGTGACCTTGACCTTGACCCCACCCACCGCATATGCGATCCCAATCGAGGTCTCAAAATAATGTATTTATGTATTACGTTTCATTAAAATATCTCAATGCGTTCTCAAGATATTTAGCGGAAACCTTTTTTCTATATTTAATAACGGTGACCTTGACCTTGATCCCACCCACCCTATATGCGATCCCAATCGAGGTATCAAAATAATGTATTTATGTATTAAGTTTCATTAAAATATCTCAATGCGTTCTAAAGTTATTGAGCGGAAACCGTTTTTCTATTTTTAGTAACAGTGACCTTGACCTTGACCCCACCCATCCCATATGCAATCCCAATCGAGGTCTCGATATAATGTTTTAGCCAAATATGAAACCTCTGGGCCTTGTGGTTTCAGAGAAGAATTTTTAAATCATTGTGCTATTTAAGTCTATATAAACCATGTGAGCCACGGGGTGTGGCCAGTTTTGACCCAAGGGGCATCATTTGAACAATCTTTGTAGAGCACCACTGTACAATGTTTTTTAGCTCTGGTGACCTACATATGCAGCGGACCGAAACGATTTGAACAACTTTGAAAGAGAGTCACCCAAGGATCATTCTTGTGAAGTTTCGTGAAAATCTGCCAAGCGGTTTAGGAGGAGATGTCGATTATATGAAATTTTGACGCACGACGCACAAAAGGCGATCACAAAAGCTCACCATGAGCACGTTGTGCTCAGGTGAGCTAAAAAAAAGAAATTGGCATCGTTTGCGTCAAGATAATTAGAAGAAAAGACATCGGCATCAATAAAATTGGGTTTTGCCGTACGATGGAAATGAGACCTTCTTTCACAGTAAAAACAACCCACCACAATAAATCGGCGTCGGCGATTTGCTGAGACGACTGTTCTATCTGCTCCCGGTATTGACCCACTACCTGCTACAGTGGCATCTTCATGGCACGAGTATCCGACACCGCGACGGTTGTAGAGTGATGCACCATGTGATCAAACTAACCTCTAATCCCGCGCCGGTAGCTACTTCCGGGTCCACTTCAGGTACAGCTGTGAACAGCATGGAGCCAGCCGAACAGTTGAACGAACATTGCGTGTTCGCCATAGGGTAGGCGAAGTTGTACATAACATAATGCGTTTCTGTCAAGTTACATAACCAACCTTTTTCATTTGCTTTCTGCTCATCTCACTGTCAACGAACGCTGGCTCCTTAATCCAGATTTTCTGGCAGGGCTCAAGCTGAAAGCAAAACGCATATATGAATGCTCAATAATTGTAAATGAAAACGCCAATGAACTGTAAAAAAAGCTTTTTTTCGATATGTATAACATATGAGGTAGCCTGACATAGGACAGCGACATTGGTAATGGCAAGGGGAAATGCACCGGGGTTAAATATTATAAAACGTATACTCGTGTATACATTTACGTCATTCGTCATCAGCATCATCAACAGCAGCAATTATCATCATCATTGCTATCACCTTCATCACATATTATTCATCATTATCATAATCACTAACATCATCAGCATCCTTAATATCATCGTCGTCTTCGTCTTCACTATCGTCGTCGTCGTGGTCTTCACTATCGTCAGCGTTTTCGTCTTCACTATCGTCGTCGTTGTCGTCTTCACTATCGTCGTCGTCATCGTCTTCGCTATTGTCGCCGTGTGTTCTATAGCTCACCATGTTCCATTTGGTTACATATCAATGATCCGAATGGAACGCAATCCTCCTATAGACTTCAACATCACCCATCTCTGCTATACATTTATTTTTCTTTAACAAAATGGCTTGATTACAAATTCTATATTCTCGACCAGGTATTTTATAGACTGGTTTCTATACTCACCTCTACAAAATCGTACTCGTATTTTCTGCACGTCTTTTTGTAGACAATGCGAGCCAACTTGCCAATTTGCTTAGCACTGAAACAATAGAAAACAGTTTTGCAATATATTAAAATGCACTTGACCACAAGTTGTGTTTGGACTGTATACTGAAATATGTTTAATTTGTATTATTATGATGATTGAGAATAAAATATCTTGATATGAAATGTGTTGTGTATAGAATTATGCGTTGATGGGAAATACATGCACATTACTGATGTAATAAGCGGTATTAAGAAGGAACATAAGAATCCTCGAAAGAAGAAACGACTGAAAGAAAGATCACAAACAAACGAAAGATTGAAAGAACGAAACAGAGAAAGAAATACAGAACATGGAAGGAACAAACAATGATTTATCGAATGGACGGACAGAAAGAATCAATGATGGAATGGCGGCCTTGGGAACAAAGAAAAAAACAAAACGGCAAAACCAAGAAACAGAAGTCATAAATGTGATAGACGGAAAGAAATCAAAGTCCTTGTCATCATCCCATCATCCATATGTCAAACTCACCTGATATCCTGCATGTAGGCCTTCATCAGACGGGCTATACCAGTGTGTATCCCAACATCCCTATGACAAACTCACCTGATATCCTGCATGTAGGCCTTCATCAGACGGGCTATACCAGTGTGTATCCCATCATCCCTATGACAAACTCACCTGATATCCTGCATGTAGGCCTTCATCAGACGGGCTATACCTTTGTGTATCCCATCATCCACATGTCAAACACACCTGATATCCTGTCTGTAGGCCTTCATCAGACGGACGATACCAGTGTGTATCTCATCATCCCTATGTCAAACTCACCTGATATCCTGTCTGTAGGCCTTCATCAGACGGACTATACCTGTGTGTATCCCATCATCCCTATGACAAACTCACCTTATATCCTGTCAGTACACCTTCATCAGACTGACTATACCAGTGTGTATCCCATCATCGCTATGACAAACTCACCTGATTCCCTGCATGTAGGCCTTCATCAGACGAGCTATACCTTTGTGTATCCCATCATCCATATGTTAAACTCACCTGATATCCTGTCTGTAGGCCTTCATCAGACGGACTATACCAGTGTGTATCCCATCATCCCTATGTCAAACTCACCTGATATCCTTTCTGTACACCTTCATCAGACGGACTATACTCGTGTGTATCCCATCATCCCTATCTTAAACTCACCTGATATCCTGCATGTAGGCCTTCATCAGACGGGCTATACCAGTGTGTATCCCATCATCCCTATGACAAACTCACCTGATATCCTGTCTGTAGGCCTTCATCAGACGGACTATACAAGTGTGTATCCCATCATCCCTATGACAAACTCACCTGATATCATGTCTGTACACCTTCATCAGACGGGCTTTACCAGTGTGTATCTCATCATCCCTATGTCAACCTCACCTGATATCCTGTCTGTAGGCCTTCATCAGACGGACTATACTAGTGTGTATCCCATCATCCCTATGACAAACTCACCTGATATCCTGTCTGTAGGCCTTCATCAGACGGTCTACACTAGTGTGTATCCCATCATCCCTATGTCAAACTCACCTGATATCCTGTCTGTAGGCCTTTATTAGACGGACTATACTAGTGTGTATCCCATCATCCCTATGACAAACTCACCTGATATCCTGTCTGTAGGCCTTCATCAGACGGACTATACTAGTGTGTATCCCATCATCCCTATGTCAAACTCATCTGATATCCTGCCTGTAGGCATTCATCAGACGGGCTATACCAGTGTGTATCTCATCATCCCTATGACAAACTCACCTGATATCCTGTCTGTAGGCCTTCATCAGACGGGCTATACCCGTGTGTATCTCATCATCCCTATGTCAAACTCACCTGATATCCTGTCTGTAGGCCTTCATCAGACGGAATATACTAGTGTGTATTATTAAAGCATTTAAATTAAGAACTGAATTATATTATCAATAGTTTCTCTCCATATAGTACTGTCTGTTTCTTAGTCATAGCACTAATAGCTATATGTATACACATTTTTCGAACATTCATTTTTATTTGAATAAGATACTGATTTGTTATTCAATATGCAAATTATAAATTTACCTTAAATTAGTATTGGTAAACAGTGTTAAAATGTTTAAAATGGCTGTTTTATTTGAATATGCCTGTTTGTAGGGTTATCAATTCTTTCATTATACATTTTAAATTGGTATTGTTTAAGACAGTATATTTATATGCCTGCATGTCATTGACCACTGTTGACAATATAGTGTATTATATGTATGTGTACTCATGGGCTTAAAGCCTAATGTATTCTGAAATAAACCATATCTCATCATCCATATGTCAAACTCACCTGATATCCTGTCTGTAAGCCTTCATCAGACGGGCTATGCCAGTGTGTATCCCATCATCCCTATGACAAACTCACCTGATATCCTGCCTGTAGGCGTTCATCAGACGTGCTATACCTTTGTGTATCTCATCATCCCTATGTCAAACTCATCTGATATCCTGCATGTAGGCCTTCATCAGACGGGCAATACCTTTGTGTATCTCATCATCCCAATGTCAAACTCACCTGATATCCTGTCTGTAGGCCTTCATCAGACGGACTATACTAGTGTGTATCCCATCATCCCTATGACAAACTCACCTGATATCATGTCTGTACACCTTCATCAGACGGGCTATACCAGTGTGTATCTCATCATCTCTATGTCAACCTCACCTGATATCCTGTCTGTATGCCTTCATCAGACGGACTATACCAGTGTGTATCCCATCATCCCTATGACAAACTCACCTGATATCCTGTCTGTACACCTTCATCAGACGGACTATACTAGTGTGTATCCCATCATCTCTACGTCAAACTCACCTGATATCCTGCATGTACGCCTTGATCAGACGGTCTATACCAGTGTGAATCTCATCATCCCTATGACAAACTCACCTGATATCCTGCCTGTAGGCCTTCATCAGACGGGCTATACCTTTGTGTATCTCATCATCGCTATGTCAAACTCACCTGATATCCTGCCTGTACACCTTCATCAGAAGGGCTATACCAGTGTGTATCTCATCATCCCTATGTCAAACTCACCTGATATCCTGCATGTAGGCCTTCATCAGACGGACGACACCAGTGTGTATCCCATCATCCCTATGACAAACTCACCTGATATCCTGTCTGTACACCTGCATCAGACGGGCTATACCAGTGTGTATGTCATCATCCCTATGTCAAACTCACCTGATATCCTGTCTGTATACCTTCATCAGACGGGCTATACCAGTGTGTATCCCATCATCCCTATGACAAACTCACCTGATATCCTGTTTGTACACCTTCATCAGACGGGCTATACCAGTGCGTATCTCATCATCCCTATGTCAAACTCACCTGATATCCTGCATGTAGGCCTTCATCAGACGGACTATACCAGTGTGTATCTCATCCAGAATATCTCCCTCTAGCTCCTCAGAGATCTGGAAGAGATCAGCAGTTTGTTTTAATTATAAGTAGCAAAATAATCGTTTTTGATAGCTGCTAATGTAACATCGGGGAAATGCATGCATTATTTTTATAAGAACTACCCAGCAGTTTATGGTACTATTGACATCAGGTGTGTGATTAATGTGAGCTTTTTTATTATTTCAGTCATATATAAACGTCTCAAAACGATGTTCAACCGGAAGTACATTTACCCTGTGCATTGCTTCCCGCAAGCTGATGTCTGCCAGGAGTAGATTCTGGAACCTGCCGCACGCTGCCTCGTAAAGTTTCTCCTTCCGCGCGAGGACTTTCTGCATCTCCTGTAACGGAACATAATAGTTAACTTTAAAGTTAAACCTATTAGTTACTGTCGAAAGCCAGCGGCTTAGTGAGACATTTTCGAGTCCGTCTCTAGGGTAGAACCAGTACTTGGTGTCTTTTGAAAACAGGGACAACCTCCAGATCGCAAGGCGGACACCATATCCATTACACCACTGCCACAAGCAAATGTTTAACTTGGCATTCGGAACTCTTCGGTCATTTCACAACTGAAAAATACTCGAATGTAGCGTGTTGCCAGAGTTCTATGAATAGCGGTCGCGACACAGACACGGACTTCTGCACTGAGACGCATCAATAGCACATTCTAAATTTGCCTTTATCTCTAAATAGGCGGCAGTACAGGTTGAACTGTAGTTCCAAAAAATTGTTACTTTTTACTAGGTTTATCATGCAGATGTGATGTTATTCCTTGCGTTCGAATGAAACCACTTTTAAAAGTAGTTAAATTCCATAATTTATTTTATGCTATGTTGTGAAATATAGAAAAATATCAGTGAGATAAACCCTTATATCATTCAGTGTGCTGGACTACTTTTTTTAATGTACACAAATACTCCATAGCATAAAATAAAAATACATTTGGTTTGTTTTTGGTGTGATAAACATTATATCATTACTGGAATGGGATACAATTTATTTATTTTCACTCGCGCAAGCGCTCGTAAAAATATTAATTGTCTCCCTTTCCAGTGATGATATAACGCGTTATCACACCGAAAACAAACCAATATCCTTTATATCGTATGCGAAAGTACGGCGGTAAAAGTTGCTGTCACATACTGGTATTCGGAAACGGGACAATACCGGTAATAATACATTTTCATCGAATAAAACATGTAACCTTTCATATTAAGCGAGCGATGTATCGACTTACTCAATGTCATCTGCACTGAACACTTACATGGAGGGCCTTTGTCCGTCCGGTGACGTCATCAGGGTTGTAAGGTAACGCGGAGATCTGCGTGGCTGTGATCAGTTGATACTTCTTTACCTTACACTCAGATCTCCAGCATTCCTGCACGAAATGCACGAGATACATGATCTAATCGTCTTTTATAAAAATCAATTTAAAAAGTTCATAGTAAACATGAATGTTCGTAGAACGCGGAAACGATGTATTGACGGTCATATGTATCAATTATTTTCTGGAATCTAATAATCTATGTTTTTGGTTTATGGGGGAAATAGTGTGCGAATAGCATGAGATGTATGTTATGAGTACCGGTAATTTGTAAGTTTTCGCCAAATCTGTAAATTTCGGAAAATGTCTTGACGTAAGAGTATTAGAAAAATGGTATTTTTACATATAAATTAAATGCACACTGTTCCTCAGTTAGCATATTGAATACCGCACAAAATTGAAATGCAGTGAATAGTTTACATTCCCTGATGCTTTAAATCATTCAATTTGGTAAATGAATTTTTTTACTTATCGACACTTTGAAGGGACCATGCAGTAATTACCAAAGTTTTATTAATGATATTGCCAGAGTACGCATATGGCATTATTGGCGCCGCGCATGTCTGACAAGCACAACGTCGCATTGGCAAGGAAGAGCATACAGAACTAGAACTCTGCGAGTCGGTTGTGTCGCCTGACGGGGCATAACTCAAGTACGATAAAAACAATTATGCGGAAATCGAACTTAACCTTCCTTGTATGCCTACTAACACTTCCCTAAAGTTGCACAAAAAACCTCTCGAGTTCTTGTCTGCACAAGCCTTATTTGAACTATTTTTTTTTAAAGGGGAAAAACTCAAGTACATTAAAAGCAAAAATGCCGAAAATCAAACTCAATCTTCTTTTTATGCCTACAAACACTTCACTTATGTTTCATAATGATTTCACAAAAACATCCCAAGTTATTGTCTGCACAAACTGAAGGCAACGCCGCCGCCGACGCCGCCAACAATGCCGCCGACGCCGCCATCGCCGCCATAAGTAGCCTTTTCATCCGACACAATAAACTAGCTAACGCCCTTATGTTGTTTCCATAACTGGTTACATAATTGTTACACTGGTTACCTAATTGTTTCCTGGCTACACATTTGTTATACCGGTGACATGAGGTTTACACCGGTTACATAATTGTTAAACTGGTTACATAATTGTTCTACCGGTTACAAACTATAATTGGTTTCATACCGGTAATTGCTACACTGGTTACATAATTCTTCTACCGGTTATAAACTATAATTGGTTTCATACCGGTAATTGCTACACTGGTTACATAATTGTTCTACCGGCTACAAACTATAATTGGTTTCATACCGGTAATTGCTACACTGGTTACATAATTGTTACACTGGTTACATAATTGTTTCCCGGCTACATAATTGTTATACCGGTGTCATACGGTTTACACCGATAAGATAATTGTTATACCGGTTACATAGTTGTTATACCGGTTACATAATTGTTATACAGGTTACACAATTGTTATACAGGTTACACAATTGTTATACAGGTTACATACTAGTAATTTTTATTCCAGTTACACACCTTTCGGGCCTCCATGAGTCGCCTGACAGAATCCTCGTGCTCGGAGAGCTTAGAAAGCAGCTGCTGCTTCTTCCGGCGCCACTCCTGGACCGACTTTTGGGGAAACCTGTCAACGCAAAATTACATGTCACATGGCAGATTCAATCAGATTTACAATTACGCCATATTTGGTCATGCCTTATTACTACAGAGTTAGTCGCATTATAAATTCAACCAATGAAAATGCTGGCAGCGTATGAGATTTTGCTGTGTTTCCATTTCGCCACTCCACCCGCCCCCCCCCCCCCCCACCCCCACCCCCAGACAAAGCAAGAAATAAAAAGCAAAGACGGTGACTATGTGGAGACAACAAGTAAAAGCAAAGAATGAAACGAGAACTTCTTCAATTTGTATGAAAATAGACATGTATGAAATAGACATGGGACATTGGTGATAAGATTTAATTTTTTATGACACACAAACTGGGTCAGACAGGAAGTTGATACAGTCAGAGTTCTTACAACTCGTTTGTATTTCTCTCCTCCAGAAGTTCGTATTGCGTCTGAGAGCTGAAGGCCCGTCGGAAAGACTGGATCATGGAGCCAAGGGTCCGCACTATAGACACACAGCAAGACAGGGCATAGAGAGCGAAAGTGGAGGAAAGAACAGAGGAAAACAAACACTATAAGAGTAACATATAAAGAAAATAACAAACTGAAACGGGAAATAGAAAGGTATTCTGATATTGTATTAGCCAGGATATTAACATATCGGATATGGGCAGTAAGTAACAGGACACTGAATACCAGCCCGTGTACTCACTGAACTATCGGATAACTCATATATCGGACTATTGAATTGTCGGATTACTGAAATATCGGATTACTGAAATATAACTACACTGAAATATCGGACAACTGACATGACAGCACACAGACATAGCGGAGTACTGAACCATCCTTTTACTGAAATATCGGAATACTGAAATAGCAGAACACTGATATATCGGGGTTTCTAATGTAGTATTGAAATCAACATACTGAAATAATTAATGATCCCAGCTGTCGTAATCTTGGCAGTCACCCTGCGTTGCTTTATAAACATGGGGCCATGTAAAAGACGCTGTTAGGTACTCAAAGCTGATGGAATATTACGGCAAATAAAGTCCCGGGGGTTCTCACCTCTATGGATGATATTTGGAAGCTTGCCACCAATTCGGATGTTCGTGTTTAGTGGTATGTAGCCCGTCAGCTGACAGAATGTCTGCATGTCTGTGAATCTGAAAATAAACCAAAGCTCATATTTATGAACGCGATTCCTCATTTAAGAAAATATTAACTGAATGTTTTTCTTTTAACAAACTAAGAAAATACAGTGTATTTAAATTCATTACATATTATGTAAAATGCCGTCAGTGTTGGGATGTGCCAAAGAAAACTTTGTTATCGTTTGGTTGTAACATATCGCATTGCTTAATACTACCAGTTTACTAATTTATATGAATAGAATATGTTGAATTTTACATTATCATGATATCAAAATTTATTTCAAAATAACACTTAAAGCACAAACTAGGCTACGCTTTTCCGTATGAGGTTAAACAATATAGGCCAATATATTTTAAATCATAGTTTTAACATGATACTCACTATTGTTTCTATAGACAAAGAACATAACTATCGTTGTTAAACTACTCAATAAACAACACATAAAGAAGTCCCGATTCTGAGCAGAGTATAGTTAATAGTAGTTCCAATTACAATTGCAAAAATATTTGTCAAATCATATTAGAATTGAAATAATTTTCGCATAGCCGTTGATTATCGGCCAATAAACAACGATTTGGAGTTCTCAACTTCTGATGCGTGGCTATCAAAGAACTCGGGCTAACGCCCTCGTGGTTTAATTCCTAGGCATCAGAACTCTAAATCGTTGTTTGTTGGCCGATGAACGACGATAAAGCGAAAATTATTTCTTAAATCACAGATGTAATTTGCGGCGGGATTGTGAAAAATGAAATAATATAAATATTTTATGGGTAGTCAAACAATTCATTTATTACTGTATCTTAAAAACACCATAAGAAATATTAGATAGAATTCGCTAGTGTTGCGATAAGTACCCCTGTATAATTATTTACATTTTCATAATTGCCAAAGTTACATTGCTATTATCGATTTTTCGGGCTTAATCTGTTCTTTTTGGATAATTTCTCATTATGAAAACCATTCTTGCAATACGCTCTGCTTACATGCTCATGTTTGCCATCAGAACAGAGGGTCTGGGGATGAGAACTGCCTCCCTGACCTCTGAATGGGCTAGTGTGACGTCACAGACTGGGGGCGTAGCTGGGGGGAGAGAATCCTTGTGCGCCGTCATGTCTGCGCAGGCAGGGGCGATAACTCGGTGATTCACGATAATCTCAGATGCCATCTGAATAGAAATATACATTTTAAGTTTTTTTTCATAAACTAATAAATTAATAATTATTAAAAATATAATACTTGTTTAAGTTTCTTCATTGTGACAACCAGACCCTGAAATTCTTTATTCCGTGACAGACCCAAAATAACCAGGCAATGCAAAGCAGTGTGAAAACATAATTATATGGCTGCAATGTGTGGTGGTTGAATTTCGATGTCAGGACGATTTTTGTAATGATAGTTACAACCTTGACACAGTCTCAATAGAAGAGAGACTTTATTTGTTAAATTGTTGCAATTAACAATATAGCATACTTAATCAAATACTTCATTTGCTTTGACTTACATAAGTACAATGTATAAGTATTCATATAAAGAAGTAAAAGAAGAAAAAGAAGAAGAAGAAAAGGAAGAAAAGGGAGAAGAATTACATCAACAACGTTTACTTCGTAAAATAATTATAATAGTAAAATATAGAAAACCAGAACTGGAATTTTCATCCAAATTGTCTTTCCTAACTTACAGGAAAATAATCATGGTTGGAAGTTGAAACTACATAATGTTGTTTGTGACATTAAAACAAAGAGTTCTATTACAAAATTTAAAACAATTATTAATCATTAATAATAATAATAATTAACAACAGCTGAGACAAAACAAAACAATATACTGGTTGGCTTGCGTGATGTTGCTTTTATGATAAAGAACCTGATTAAAGATACTGATTTTCTAAGTATCCTCTTGTCCTGTATATTCAGCCATTTAAGAGCTAAATTGCTTTTTTATCCTAAATGAACACAATTACAACACCAGTGAAATATTTATCTTTAAATTTAATGTCTCTCCTACAAAATAAAGACTTCATAATTTAGAGATTAGCAATTCTCTTAGTTACTGACCAATTCTAGGAAGGCGCCCTCACAACCATGAATTGTTCAGATGTTTCCTATCATTTGGTTCCGTGTTCATTTTGATATGAAAACACTTTTAATAATTTTGATCCATTAAAAGCATCCTGTATTAGACTAAAAAAACAAATTACTGTTTCAGATTGAATGTTTACAACAATCCCTGGTTATGCACATAGTGTGTAGCAATTTCAGAGAATTTCTTCAAATATTTTAATTTTGCCAAAATTCGCAATATTTTAAATAAAAAACAACAGTTTTTTTATGAGACAGAACTGTCACAATACAAATAACTGACACAAGTTTAATAAAAAATAATAATTAATTTCCATTATTCAGGGGGTGGCCGAATAGACAGGTGTGGCTGAATAGATAGGAAAGAAAGATGTGTGTTATATCTGAAACCAGGAGAATGATCGGAAAAAAAAATAAATATCAGACTACCGCTATTTCTTCTTTTAAATACATGTATATGTTTCATAAATGATGTTAAACAATTATTTATAAAACTGAAATGAATATTATGAAAATAAAACGCATTATTTTAGTTAAAAAAAATAATTTTACCCAAAACATCACCCCACCCACATGTTATTTTATTACAAATGGAGTTTAACTTCATTTCGTTGAATTTTCCGCGATTTAAACTGTTTGAACATTTACTAAAATCTCTTGCGTATATAATCTTACCATGTCAATAAAGCAAACTGTCGAAATCGAGCGTAATTTCAATTTTTATCGAGAGCGACAAAAACACGTCTTGCGTTTTGTAATTACTTTTCAGTAACTAAGGACTCTTTTGGATAGCTTCGGCTCGCAACGTCATATTTATTATGACGTCATATATATATATGCGAGTTAATAGTCGACTTCAGATTTCATGTTTAAATTATGAAATTATCTTACTAATATTATATGCACGTTTATGCACATATCAATATTTTCCCGGGGGGGGGGGGGGGCGGCGGGCATATAGGGGACTTAAGATTCCCGACAGGCAGGAATTTGACAAGCCGAATGATTCCGGGTCCCGGGGAAATGGACTTTTGTCGGAATTTAGATCCCGGTAATATACGCCCCGGGCCATTTGATAGATATATAGCATCTCCCATTGAGGTCATTTATACAAATATGCTTGGCTCTAGAGTGGGGAATAAGACCCCCCAAAAAAACATTTGTCAAATTCCCCTAGGTCTACCCGCCGCTCTCTCTCCCCCCCCCCTTGCGGAAAATATTGATAGGTGCATTATTTATTGATTTTTTTTATTCAGAGATTTAGTGGATTTAGCGGAGATTTAGCGGCCGTCAATAAAAATTATTTATTTATTTGTTTAGTATATTTATTTATTTCTTTATTTATTCATTCACTCATTCATGCATTGATTGAATGATTGATTCATTCATTCATTCATTCATTCATTCATTCATTCATTCATTCATTCATTCATTCATTCATTCATGCATTCATTCATTCATTCATTCATTCATTCATTCATTCATTCATTCATTTATTCATTTATTTATTTATTTATTTATTTATTTATTTATTTATTTATTTACTTATTTATTTATTTATTTATTTGTCCATTCAATTGTTAATTTATTTTAGGCACCCAAATATTTAATACATGTATTTAGTTAAAGAACAAGATAAGAAAACAGAAAAATTAATGATCGAAACGGAACGTCCTGATACTACGCACACACCCTCTTTGAGGAACCAGTGATAGCTGAGAAATGGGCGGAACCTGAATTGTGCACTTTTACTTTTTACTAAGTTCAGCAAACGTCTAGGGCCCATAACTTCAAGTACAAAAATATTGTGGTGCAACGTTTTGGTATGGGGTACACCTCCCCATTAATTGTTTTGGTAATGCAGCTTTTCCTGAAGTTTGATTGAATTCCGACAAGTAGTTGCGAAGATATAGAAAAGAGAAAAAACGGTACGGAAGGTCGGACGTACGGACAATACGACGGCTATTTGCTGTCCCTAAATTCGGGGGGCATTAAAGAGATATC